>CM021105.1:383394167-383667094 GCA_007115665.2 Sequoiadendron giganteum
AGTGAGAGATAATTGAGATAGGGAGAGTGGGTAGGAGGGAGAGACGTGAGATAGAGAGAGAGAGAAAGAGAGAGAGGGAGTGGGAGAGAGATAGAGGGTAGAGGGTTTATGGTAGAGGGTAGAGGGTGTTAAGGGTTAAGGGTAGACAAGAGAGAGATAGAGAGACTTGAGAGAGGGAGAGGGTAGGAGAGAGAGAGATGAGGGAATGATATATATGTAGGTAGAGAGAGTTGAGATAGAGATAGAGTAGAGAGGTAAGGAGAGAGGGGAAGGGAGGGAGAAGTTAGAGAGAGAAGAAGGAATGTGGATAGATTGAGAGAGGGAAGGATGGAGAGAGGGAGATAGAGAGAATGAGGTATAGAGGGATAGGTAGGTTGAGAGAAGTAGAGAGGTAAGGAGAGTTGGAGGGAGAGGTAGGGATGGAGAGAGAGAGGTAGGTAGAGAGAGTAAAGTGAGATATAGAGAAGTGGAGAGGGAAGGAGAGATGGGTGGAGAGGTAGGGATCAAGGGAGAGATAAGGATTTAGAGAGAGATGAGAGAGTGAAATAGAGAGAGAGAGAGGTAGGTAAGGAGAGGAAGGGGAGATAAAGGGAAGTAGAGAATGGAGGAGAGAGGGAAGAAGAGGTAGAGAGGGAGGGATATTTAAGGAGAGAGGGGTGAGATAGAGAGAAAGAGAGTAGAGAGGGAAGGGGAAAGAGAGAAGTGAGATAGGTGATAGAGATGTGTGATGGAGCTTAAAATTAGAGAGGTAAGGGGGAAGGTGGAGAGATTGATATGGAAGGAGGGGGGAGAGAGAGAGATGTATAGAGGGATAGGTTAGATAGAGAAAAGTGGAGAGAAAAGGTGGGTGAAAGGAAGAGAGAGGGAGAGAGAGAGGGGGAGAAAGAGAGGTGAGATAAAGAGAAGTAGAAAGGGAAGGAGAGAGAGGGAGATAGAGAAAATTAGAGAGGGAGGGAGGGAAGGAGAGAGAAGTGAGATAGAGAGAACTAGAGAGGGAAGGAGAGAGAGAATGACAAGATAGAGAGTAGAGAGGGGAGGAGAGAGCGAGGGAAGCAAATAGAGAGAGAAAGAGAGGAGAGGGAGGGAGGGAGGGATAGGTAGGTATAGAGAGTAGAGAGAGACATATAGAGATTAAAGGAGAGGGATGAGAGATAGAAAAATGTAGAGAGGGAAGGAGGGAGGGAGATAGATATTGGAGAGGGAAGGAGAGAGAGATGGACATGTAGAGACATAGTTCTTGAGCTCAAGGAAGATATTGTTAGATAAAGGGATGGAGATAGTGAGAGAGAGAGGTCTAGATAATAAGAGATGAAAATGAGTGAGATAGAGAGAGAAAGATGAAATTTGACCTCTTGAGTACTAAAATTTGACCCCCTAATTACTGAAATTTGACATGCTGATTACTGAAATTCGACTAGGTCTGAAATTTTTAAGATCTTCCAAAAATAAGAATTTGCATTATAACTCTTAGAGATCTGAAACCACTCTCAAACATCCTACCTATATATACATGAAATATAACTTAAAGTATAAGAAAGTAAATGTCCATATGTAAATGTCAACTTATACTTAAATTTTTATTTCATGTATATAGTTTCCCTAACAGAGAAAGCGAAAATATAGTTTTGTGCAAAGTCGGCCATTTGGCTCACCAAATGAATCATCACATTTGGCGCTTGCCAAAAGGCTTGCTTTAAACATGTTAATTAACAGGATTTGCTAAATTTTCTCATATTTTCGATCGTGCTCCCCATCTCATTTGCACGTCTTTCAATGCAAGTTTATAAAAAAAACCGTGATAGCGTTAACCTCTATCTCAACTATCTAAATATATAATTCTTTTTCTATTTTGATTTAGTTAAGGTTTTGATCCATGGCTTCTATTGCAAATGCCTTTTTTTTTGGTCAAAAACCAACATGTGTTAGGTTTAGGATAGATTTTTACATGTTCATCGAAACATGAAACAAATTACATTTTTTTAAACTAGACTCCATTCTACACATGATGAAAAAAAAAATCAATTTTCGATTAGCTTGCAAAAAATTTGGGGGGGAGCACGCTCAAATTTCAGCTTTTCAGGATGTGTCCACTTTGAAAATTCATAAAATATTATATATTAATTAGAAAAATTATCCGAAAGAAGGAGGATAAACTACATGGTGTTAGCTAATTTCTCACTGTTGGGATTTTTGAAATTCTAAAAAAAAGTTAACCAAAAAGGGGGGAGCCCTTAGGCGCTATGCTATTTTTTTGATAAAAACAGTACCTGTTTTGGCCCCCCCCCTTTTTGAGACCCTTAATCTTCATTAATTTCAAAAAAAAATAGTAGCTTAGAAACTAGACTCGGAGCACTTCAACTTTTGTTTTTGTCGCATCTTGAAATTTTCAGCGTAACTATCTTCATTTTCTCGTGCAAATCAGATTTTCCTGATTTCAAAAAAAAAGTGGCATCTTAAGAGCCAAAATTGTGTCACAGATTGGAGCACTTACCCAAGAAATAAATTAAAAATCGATTGATCCATAGCTTGAGTCATTACAATGGTATTAGAGAAAATGAGCCTACTAGCCTTTGGGTATTGCAACAAATTGAATTTCCATTGGAAGCATGGTAGCCAATGATAGTGGTTGGCAGGATTACTTTATGAATCAGGTAGTAAGCTTAGTAGTTTATCCTAAAGGAATGCCATTATGGTCACATTGAAAAGAATAGAAGAATTTTTAGGCTTTATTGAGCAGTCATTTGTAGTAGTAGATATAGCTCTAGCTTTTACAGTATTGCACATGATTGCAAATAGTTTCAAATATCTAGATGACATCAATAGTTCACATTAATCGAGAAGGATGAACATCTTAAAGATATTTGCGAAAATCAGAACAAGTAACTTTCTTGCGGACTTAGGGTTGCAAGATTTGATCTACAACATGTTCCACCATTTCATCATTAGGATCAAGAACACACATAATGAAGGTGTGTTTGCAACCATGAAAGATTATGGTTCAAACTATCCAGAAGAGTGATGTTTTATCTCGACCAACCATATCTACACTATGGTTTCTTTAGAAACAATGATGGGTTCTCTCTTCATTGGCATATACATTCTTCCTTGATGTGTTCACACCAATGTTACAAGAGTTAGACTCGCCTCAGACTTGAAAAACCAATTTTTGACTTGGACTCGGGCTTGGAGCCTAGACTCGACAAATAGAAAAAACTAAGAAATTCAAATATTTTTAAGGATTTAAAACTTTTTTCATGCACCCTTTAATAAATAAACCTTAAATACACAATAGCATTATCAAATAGAAATTAATATGATCCCATACACAAACATACATCAATCACAAAAGTATAAGCACAAATTTTAGCTGAAGGAAATAACACATTTAGATATAGAAATATTGTGATATTGCTATCAGGATTCAATCGCGTAGTTTTACAAGTCAAACTCATTGACCCATGATTCATGAGTAGTGGTTCATAAGAACCCATCTCTCATGATAATGAATGGTTCATAAGGAGGAAGATAAATCTTCATACATTTCTTCTATCACAAATGTGATAAGTGCATGGTTTCATGAAGGTCATGAAGCAACCATTAATGGGGAGTGGATACATGAAGAACCGGTGGAGAATGATAATGGCTTCAAACCCGCTATAAAGGATAAATTTTTTCATTTCAACAATGCAAGAGGTTTTTGGTTTGACTACCAAAATGAGCTTATGAAGAATGCATGTGAAACTCCTTTGGACCTTGAGGGTGTTCTTACTCCATCTCAAGGATCATGCATTGAGGATGACATAGATCAATGCTAGGGCTAACCAATTAATAATTATACACATGAATAATTCAAGCATGTACATGTCAATAAGGGAAGTACCAGTACTCAAAAACACGTAAGCCTAAAAAATTATACACATGAATACATAGTATACACAAATACAAGGTATAGGTATGAAAAAACGTAAGCCACAAAGTATACATTTGAACGAACGTAAGTCACAAAGTATACACGTAAGTTGTAAAGTATACACTTGAATACACGTAACTCATATCTATTGAACTATCAATTTAGAATGCAAATATGGACATGCTTCGATAAAAGATATTTGTATTAACCAAATAGCCATGTAGGAATACATCAATATATGTTGATATAAGTATGAAATATATGTACAAAATAGCCATATAGGCTTACGAGAATGCCATATAGGCCTACGAGAATGCCATATAGGCATACAATGTCAGATATGTCCAATAAAAAATATGTACAAATCTGCCATGTAGGCATACAACAAATGGCTCTAGAATCAAAAGTCATTGCTCTCCATGCCTTGGAAATAAAATATTTCCCTTTCCTTTTCGATCAGATGGCGATAGGTTTGTCACTCATTTTTGTTGCACTCGAGGAGTGCTCCTACTCCTCCTTCTAGGGTTTAGTTCATTGTGAAGTTTTAATTGTTACAATAAAAAGTAAAGACATGAATATATAGAAATTACATTATAAAAAATGATATATTTGACAAAATAATCACTTACCGCCATCTCACAATCTCTCTCCATGAGGGAAATATTATCACGCCCATGCTCAAGTGTGCTCAAGCCCTATATAAACCATACAAATAGAAATTAAACTACGTGAATCAATAATGGTTTGATTTTTCACTAATTAATATCTATAACAACAAATGTAAATTGAAATTTACTAATTTGCCTCATAACTCTCTTGTCAGAGCCATCAAGGATTGTATAGCAGATTTCACACCAATATCCATTGCCCTCGTCACATTCAGAGGTATATCGTCTTGCAACAACTGAAAAATAAAACAACAAATTATTCAGCATAATCAACGATGTGCATATAAACTACACAAATATATTAAGTACTTGATTCATTAGTTAAACTCTTTATTCTATTACCTCTATGTAAGTTTGAGTAAATCCATAGCCACTGGGAAGTGTTCCATCAAAATCTCCAATATTAGTCTGTTCAACATCCAAAATCGCATATTAAATTACCATTCATAAAATAATGCTATTAACATGCAATAAATTTATAATTGTTTACTAGTTACATACCCTAGCGATAGGTGTACTACAAAAATAAGTTGGTGGGGGGCCAGTGTATCCAGTCTCAACACTGTGACCCTACAATTTTATTAAAATCATAACACATTTTTAGTTAATCTTGCATTTCAAAATTGAAATTTAATAAATTAAATTCAATGAACATGCACTAACTTTTACTTGACTATCAATTCCATATGCCTGATGTAAAATATTAGATGCCCTCTCCATCTCCATAGCTACTGACAGATCCTGCATACCAGTCTCTAGAGTGTTGGTGGGGTCATATGAACAATTAGCCCTGCAAGATTGACACACATGTGTTCAGAGGCCACCACTTGAAGACTCCCCTGGATTGTGCTATATAATAGGGCTAGTATGATGATAGAATAGGGCTAGTATGATGGATGACACTCTAGGTCAAAGTTTTGATCGCCTGCAATGTCTCTACATCAGCACTTTCCTTCATGATAGAAGGCATAAAAACATGCTCACGAGGTGGCATAGCAAGAGCTCGTCTACCTTGCCACATAGGATCTGGCTATGCACTAGGTCTATCCTGAGCTGACCCCCAACCTCTCCCCTGTAAATCCCTCATACCAAAATAATTTGGGATCTTGTTCAATATGAACTCACTCTATAGTTTCCTAAGGAAATATTACGGGACCTCACAATTGTTGCACGGTGGGTAATCAAAGACCATGTTCCACCTATCATAAAACTAGTCCCTAATCTGTTGGTGGTGGCACCAATGGATAGGAAACCTCTTCACATTGAGGGTAAGATTTTTATTTGTGCATGGGTTGGTGAATAATGAGCACAAATCACCTTTTGTAATTTTTAAATCCTTTGCATCCTTGTATGATAGTTTATTTGCATAATAATCCCTAGCCGCCTGCCTCCTATCTTGCCATCCAGTTATTTGTTTGCTAATTGAATCTACATTTTTTAACTTATCTTTCAATGCATTTTCTAGGGTCATTCTTTTTGCGGTTGAACCATTTGGATCACTCAACCTACTGATCAAATCCTCAATTTTCTTTTTGTTGTTCTCAATTTCACTCATTAAATTTTGGTGAGTGTCAAGAGGGGGTTGAGTGATTGGTGGAGGAGGTTGATGTTGTGGTTGATTTTGATCTTGAGGATTTGGTTGGTCTTCTTGTTGAGGATTTTGAGGGTTTGCAGGTTGATTCTCCTAAAAATTCAAACAAATATATATCAAATTTTTCCTAAAACTAACAAATTCAGCCTAAAACTAACTAATTCAAAACAAAAACCATAGAATCTTTACCTTTCATAGCTCCTCGTCATCATGGAAAAATCATTGTGAAGCAATATCAATTGTTGGTGAAGAAATTTGTTGAATTTATCGTCCTAGAACGCAAGCGCAAAATTGTGGGGGTTTTGGCCGTAGCTGCAAAAAAAAAAATAGTCAAAATGCTAATGACAGATTTGCATTTTTTTTTTTCTTTTAACAATAAATAACACAAGCACATTATAACGTGCTCATGTTATCAGTTTGTAGTTGATGAGCCTTAGGCTCGACATAACAAGCCATAACACAAGCGTGTTATAATGCGAGCGCATTATAACGCGCTTGCGTTATGGATTTTCAAAAAAAATTTTGGAAGGTGTCCACGAAATTGCTACCCATTTCGATGCACCCGCCCTATAGCATGTTTCCCATCAATAATTTTGGCTCATCCTTGTATTACACTAAATGGGGGCAAGGGGTTAGATAGCCTTGTCCTCGTGTGTTGCTTTTCATTGTCTCTTTTGGCTAGTTGACCACCTTTCATGTACATATAGGAGAAAGCTTAGAATGTGGGCGATGCGCCTTAAGATGGATCACATATGACATTTTGGGGGAAACCCCTTCCCTTTTCATGACATAGCTTTTCATAAACATATGACCTGGCATAGGGATTTTTGGGTAAGCTCTCATGTCTTCTTATACTTTAAAGCAATTTTTCATAGCAATGGTATTAACAACCGCTTTAAAGTGGGGTCATACATCAAAACTCATGTTTCATTGTGTTATTTTATTTCTTCTTGTGATGCATCCTTCTCTTGGTGGTGTCATTGGGTTTGAATTCCTCTGAGAGTGTGATATTTCCTTGTCCTCTCTTGGAAACATTAGATACAATTTTCCTCAGGATGAGACCTTGCACTTATCCTCTCTTGGAAATAAGATGAGACCTTTTGCACTTGTCCTCTCTTGGAAGCATTGGGTATGATGTTCTCGAGGATGAGTCCTTGTATTTATCCTCTCTTAGAGAAGTTAAGCACAATGTCCCCTAAGAGTAAGACCTCACATGAACTAAGAAAAATCCCTTTGAACACCTCTCATCTTTCTTGTTGCGTTGCATTTTCTCTTTTTTTCCTTATTAAAGTCATGGAGGTATGGCTTTGATATGGACCCCTTGGGGCTCACCTAGTGAGAAACTAGCTTCACTAGCCCTTGTGAGCATGCACTTTTGTACCTTATTAAAGTCATGGAGGTATGGCTTTGATATGGTTTCCTGGGGCTCACCTAGTGAACAACTAGCTTCACTAGCCCATTTGAGCGTGCATTTTATTTTTTTCCTTATCATAGTCATAGGGTATGATATTGATATGGACTTCCTAGGGCTCACCTAGTGGACAACTAACTCCCACTAGCCCTTATGAGCATGCACTTTTGTTTTCATAGTGCACAACGTGTTCCACTTGTAAACTCCCTTTTTTGAAAAACAACCTAGACCTAGTCCATCGTGTTCGACGACAAGTCGAAGCTTGATCAGTTGTACATGTTTCTCGTTCTCCTTTTATTTTTCCTTTCTTTGATAGTGTATGTTTGAAAATTGATTATGGCTTCATATATCATTCACAAGTGTGTTCCTTTGTGCCTCTGTTGGTTTGTCATAGGATCTTGATCCTAGGGGCTTGACCATCCCTCTTGATCATTGTCATCCTATCTTACTAACATTTGCACATTTGAACCCCTCTTGATTGTGTGGTCAACTACTTTAGTGTGAGTTTGAAGAAAGTTCCTCCTCTCACTAAACTGAGGGCTATATGTAGTGTCGTAAAATGTATACCCTTGCATTTTCAAACTTGTTTGGGCCCACCTTGCTTTATTTATGCTCATTTATGGCTTAATTGGTCCTATCTTGCATCCACAAGCCTAATAAACTATATATTTGTATGGAAAATCCCAAAAAATATCAAAAGATAAATGATCATTTAATGTTTCTATCTATGTGTCCCTAATTTTTGGTTTGGTACTAAAACACCACCTAAGGCATCTTTTTTCTCCATGGGTCTTAGGACCCTGATTTTGAAACCACCTAAAAAGGTCCCTTATGGAGTCTTCGCCCTGAGATTTGAGCCTTGGCACTAAGACACCACCTATGGTGTCTTAGTCCTCGGCTTATTTTTGGGGTCCAATTTCAAATTCGGGCAGGATTTAGCTTCCTTCAATTAATGAATTCACATGTTGGCTTGTAGTGGTGTAGATTCGAGATATTAAGTATGAATAAGTATAAATACAAGGCTCCTTCACTCATTATTTTCTAAGAAAGTTGTGAGAGCATTACTAATAGCCTATTTGAGTTCACAAAAGCATTCAAGAGTCACAAAATCATTCAAGAGTCACAAAATCATTCAAGAGCAATTCATCAAGCATTTGGAGCCATCATCTAGATTCAAGCATCATGTCAAGGGTTTAGTGCATCTATTCATGTTGTTGAGCCAAGATTGTGGATGTAGAATTTAAGATATATCTACAACCATTGTTCACATCAAATCCAAGAATACAAGATCTACATTCTACATCACCACTACATGGTAGATTGAATATTTTCTTCACAAGACATTATCCAAGGTGATATCATTTACATATTTCATGCTTCATGCTTCATTTCATTCATTTCATCATTTGGTTTAATTACCTACAAGGGGTTTGACCAAGGAAAATCCCCATTCACTAAAAATCAACAAGTTTTCCCATCTTGTGTGTTTGTATTTGCAGATCTAGGTTGAATACTTGAAGACCATTTGGAGTGCAATATTGAAAAGTTGCAAAGGTTGCATTGTAAAGTTGTCATCTTCATGGAAACTCACCTGCAGGCCAAATCTGGAAGTTTTAGGACTTTTGATCTGAGAAGAAGCAAGTGAAGACCTTGGAGCTCCGGATCACATTAAGAGTTTTCAAACATTCAGAATAGGCCTGATATGCCACCTTGGGCGTCTTAGTCCTCCCAGGCATATATTTTGGAGATTCTTTCAGATCCGATTTCGACATCCAAAGATTTTGTATTTTCCCCAAAAAATAGCAGTGAGACTAATACACCATCTTGGGCATCTTTGTCCTCCAAGGAAAATTTTGGTAGCTTATTTTCATTTTCATAATCCTCACAACATCTCCAAACTTCCCAGGTACACACATTATATCTCCCCATTGCAAAATTTCATTATTTGCATACCACATTTAGCTTGCATAACTAGGTTTTGTAGGTTGAATTTTCGATTGTTTTTTCCAAGGATTTTCTTGGCGGTGAACCCCTTAAGTCTAAAACAACCCCTTCCTAGCTTCTCATTGTGAATTGACTCACCTTGTGAGGTTGATACTCAATCCAATTAGGACTCTTAGGACATTATTAAATGATAATAGGAGAATAGTGGTGCTCTATGACCTAGGTTATAAAGCACCCATTTTCCTATTGTTCACCTCCCATAATCATTCCATTCACTTCACCCTCAAACACATATACACCTCCACCATAATCACTTCCATCTTAAAATACAACCAATGACACCATTCTCAATCAACTTTTGTAAAATGTGTCATCCCTTCAAAATCAAATTTCTACCATAAACCAAAATCAATATGGCCAACCTTCATACTATGTCGAAAGAAATCCCTTATCCTTTCAGATATTAAGAATTTCAATACCACAAGTTATATATATTCCTAGGTTTGAGAAATATGGAGGGAAAGGAGATCCTTCTAACCATGTTTTCACTTGCACTGCCTTATGTAGTGATTTTATCCTTGAGAATAAGCTCTTGGCTAAGATTTTCCCTAGGTCCTTGAAAGATACCACTTTAGAATGGTTTCCAAGTGCACATGACTCCTAATATTACCTTATCTGATTTGATGAGATGTAAGAAAAAGGATGATGAAAATATTACTGACTTCATTTCATGCTACCAATCACTTTACTCCAAAATCAACATAAATATTCTTGATCCTCACCTTCAATGAATGTTCATTAAGAACTTGTAAACTAAGATACAAGATAAGCTTAGCATTACAAAATTTAATTGCTTCATACACTTGTGTACTACCCTTCGTGATTATCAAAACTTGGTTACTATTCATGAAACAAAACCCACCTCTATCTATCCTGAAAAGTTTCTATCTACAAACCAAAACACTTACCAACCTTTTGGGAAATAGAATAAAGGTTTCCTTCAACTCAATCGTCCTCAACCAACTCAACATGTGTATACCCAAGTGGCTGCTATAAAGAAGACAAGACCTTTTACATTTGGGGATCCAACTAGACAATTTACTCCCCTACCTGATACCCTCCATAACATATTGTTACAACTTTCAGAATATAAGACGATTTGCTTACCTCTCGTTAAAACTCCCAATACTAATAAAAATTTACCTCCAAACTTTAGATCGAATTCCTATTTCCATTAACGGATAAAATGGACATGACATAGAACATTGTAAGTGTCTTAAACATCTTGTGCAAGAACTCATTGATTCTAATTGACTTCAAATTGGAGGTGTTAATGATCGAGAAAATAAGTCCATTTCCCCTCCCAACCAAAACTTGTAAATCTTTAACAACCCTATGCCTAATCACAATATTTCATTTTTAAATATAGTGAAACTAAGAAGAATGATGTAATGAATGTTGACATGGATGATGACAACACTGATACAAATAAACAAGGTCCTATGGATACTAATGAACAAAATCCTATGGATGGTTTGCTTTCATTGATTGAAACTCAACCTTGTAAGGTCTGAACTAAAAATCCTCTTGAAACTAATTTTTCATCTAAATATGTCATTAGAAATGCACCTGATGGTCCTCTTTTCATAGCCGAATGAATCAATAACAAACCCACTAATGGGATATTAATTGATCTAGTTTGTGGAGATAATGTGATCACTAATGAATTCTTACTTGTGCATGAAATTTATCAAGAAATATATGATCAACCAAAAGCATGGATAAAAATGCATAATGTTTTTTCTTTCCCTACGATGGGATCGATCACCCTTCCTCTAAAAATTAGATCAAAACAATTACATGTATCATTCTCCATCATCCCGACGTCAGATCAATCCCATGTGAAGCTTGTTTATCCATGGCCACACTCTATGGAAGATGTCTTGTCAGTTTTGCATAAATGTTTAAAGTTTCTCTTTGAAAATGAAATTTTTACTATGCACCATAGTGGCTTTAATCTTGTTTCTTCCCATGGGAATCTTTCATTTGATTTCATTTGGCCCAAGCCTATGGAACCTATTAAACCTCGTGAGGACTTATTTATCAAATCCTATCAAAAGTTTAAGGAAAAATGGATAGAAAAAATATCCCTTAGAAACATGCCTCAACCCATGATTGAACCTCCTATCCTTGAAGAAACTATGATTGAACCAAAATACATTCCAAATAACCAAGAACAAACCATGATAGATACTTTTCCTATCTCCTACAAATGACCAAGAGACAACCAAAAAAATCCTCTCACACCTCCTAAGATAAAACAAATTTACAAAGCTAAAGAGAAAGTAGTTGAACAACCTCCCATGGTTCCTTTCGTTCCACCCCATAGAGAAGAAAAGAAACCTACGATTGATAGACCCATTCCTACACAAACACAACTTGAAAATCACAAAAAAATAAATAGAAATGCTAGAGAGCATAGGCGTAGATTTTGTGCTCTTGCTCAAAGGTTAAATGAAGAGAACAACAAAGAAAATCAACATCCAAACTTGACTGAAGCAATACATGATGAGTCCCCCTCTTTTTTGCAACAAAAATATCATATATCAAAACCACAACAAGAGCTAAATCCTTCTTTAGACATTAGCATTCAACCTCATGTTGTTATTAACCTGGATAGTGATGATGAGATTGCTAAAATTGATGAAGAAGTGCATAATGAATTGAATACATTGTTTTCCTCTTCTATGAGCTTAAATGATAATTCTCCTAGGAAGAGTGTTGAACTTGGTGATGACCCTGGTTTGGAACTTTTTGTTGTCCCTTTGGTTATTTTTCCAACTTTCGTATACGATGAACAAGATTGGGATGCAAATGAACTATTAATAGGTTGACTCACATGTTCCTTACTAGTCTTGTATTTATTTTCTTTTCTATGTTTCTTTTATGTGATTGCATGTGCGTAATGTGATCCCCTGTACCATTCTATTTGATGTATCTCTCTCTTTGTGGAATTCCTCTATTTGTACCTACATTATTCTATATGTCATAAATATTTTACCTTTTCATTTTTCTTTGTGTCTTCCTTTTGGGGATGGCACAAGGCATCAAGACATTCAGGTCTCTTCCATGTTGACCCATTTTTTTTTCCTTTATATTTTTCTTTGTATTTTTGTCTTCATTTTGGGGATGACACAAGGTGTCGAGACATTTAGGTCTCTTCCATGTTGACCCAAAATATTTTATTTTTTTTCACTCTTTTTGTGTCATTCTTCCTGTTCCATGAGTATTTGGAGAATGACGACAGTTCTGAGCTCTACACAAACATTCTAGCAAAGATATACCGACCCCAAATCCATGGATCTCTTATGTGATTTTGGGATTTTATTGTGGGGGAAACCCCTTTTTGTGACATATCTTCATTTGGAAACATATGACTTTCTATATGGATTTCCAAATAAGCTCTCATGTCCTCTTTATTGTTAGCATTTATCCTTTGCTACTTTAAATTAATTGCTCATAACTTGGTGTTTAGCAATTTCATTTAAGTGGCTCATATATTGGCATTATTTGTTTTGTGTTTATAACTCATGTTGCATTGTGTAGTCTTCTTACTTCATGTGATATGTCTTTCTCTTTGTGGTGACATTGGGTGTGATATCCTTCAAGAGTGTGATCTCTCTTAGCATATTATATTCCTCTTAGTGGATTCATGTGACACACTGCATCCCCTAAGTTGTCAATCTTCTATTCTTTGATTGGTCCTCTCTTGGAGACATTAGGCACAATTTTCCCTAAGTTAAGACCTTACATGAACTAAGAAAAACTCGTTTGAACATACTTTACACTATTTTGCATTTACAATAACTGTTATATGGCCAGCTTGCATAACACACTTTACTTGTCTGTGGAGCCATCCTATTTGTTCATTGGTTTCAAGCATATGAAGGTTTTCTTGCCTCATGAGTCCTATTGTTCATGTTGTGTGGTGCCTTATCAAATTTATCAAGAGGTATAGATTTGGTATGGTTAGTTTATGGGAGCTAAAATTATGCATGACTTTCCCATAGCCACTTGTTTTTCTATGTGATCGCAAACTGGCCACATGCATATGTGTCTCACTGGGGGCTCACCTAGTGGATGAGCTGAGGTTCCACTAGCACTTGTGAATGTGTGTTTGGTTTGCATAGTGAACATCCTGTTCCACTTGTAAATTATTTTTGGAAAAACAACATAGGTCTAATCCACATCATGTTGGACAAACGGTCAAGGCTTGATCCATCCCCTTTTTGCTTTTATTTTTCTTTTTTCTTTGTGTTTTTGGCAGTGTATTATTGTACCTAGGTGTTTCTCCTTACAATATTCACTTGTGTGTTATTTTGTGCCTATGTTGGTTTTCCATAGGATCTTGATCTTGGGGGCTTGTGCAACCCTCTTGATTGTTGTCATCCTATCTTACTAGCATTGGTACATTTGGATCCCTCTTGATGCAAGTTTGTCTACTTTAGTGTGAGTTTGAAGCAAGTTCCTCCTCTCAATAAAGTGGGGGATAAATGTAGTGTAAGAAAATTCATCCCTCTACAATTTCACACTTGTTTGGTACCTCCCTACTAAAATTGGGCTTTTTTATACCTTATTGGGTCATATTTTGCATCCACAAGACTTAATTAATGCATCTTTCCAAGGATAATCCCAACACATATCAAATGACCAATCATAATTTAATGATTTTGGGTTGTGTGTTCCAGATTTAGTGATCTGGGACTCATACGCCACCTTGGGTATATGGGTCCCACCTAAGTTTTGGGGCATGAACCTAAATTTGGCATATAATTTAACATTTCTTGAAATTTTTGTTCCAAACCTAGGCTACTAGGACTCACACACCACAATTGGCATATGAGTCTCACTTAGCTTGGATCTATTTTAAATTCAAGTTCTTGGAAAGATTTTATTCTCCTAGATTTGATGTCGACTTGTAGTGTTGTAATTTCAGGAAATTTGGTATAAATAAGTATAAATATAAGGTTATTTCACATATTTTCTCCAAGGAATTTTCATGAGCAAGTGTGATCTAAGCATTCAAGCATTCTAGCAATTCAAGATTATTGAAGAGCTGATTATCAAGCATTTTGGAGCTATATTCAAGATTCAAGCATCATGTCAAAGTCATCATGCATCATGCTTGTTTTTCAGCTAAAATTTGTGATATAGGTTCTTATGATTCAAGCAAGCATTCAAGTCAAAATTCGTAGCATACAATGAAGAGTCAAGATATACATTCATGCTATCCATTTTATACAATATTGCAGACTTTGTTCCAAGGGTTTGTTGAGTTGCAACATTACATTTTGTTCATTAAGCATTCCTTCATTCTATTTTATTTCATTTCAAGGTTTGATTACTAGAATGAGGTTTGACCAAGGAAAACCCCTATCCCCTAACAAAACAACATTTTCCTCTCTTTGATGTGTGATTTTCAGATTTAGGTTGAAGATCCATTAAAGGGAAAGATTGGAGAAAGTTGTCAAATTTGCAAAGCTGTCAAAGTTGTCACCTTTCTTGCAAGATTATGGAAAGTCACCTACAAGTCAGACTTTAGAGTTTCAGACTTGAAGATCGGACAAGAGAGAAGCTACAAGAGATCACTAGAGGATATCAAAGTTTTAGATCAACTTTGATATTAGGACTAAATCGCCACCTTAGGCATATGAGTCCCAGTAAACCAATTTTCAGACATTTTATGTAGATCCCAGTTTGCTAGTTGCGGATTTCAAACTCAACCCAAAACCCAAAACTAGGACTAAATCACCCCAACTAGCGTATGAGTCCCACTATGCATTAAAATTTAGTATTTTGGGATTGTAGACCTTGTTTCAAGCATCTTCAGTTTTCCAAGTGTACCTTTTTTCATTCTTAGTTTATTATTTTCATTTCAAGTTTCATATTCTAGGTTACATTGTTAGATTTGCATATCATTTTCATTTCCTTCTTTCTAAGCCTTTGCTTAGTGGTGAACCCCCTTTTTTCTTTAATCACAGTCAAGGAAACCTTCTAGTAGCCCTTCCCTCAATTGAGTTCACTTGGTTGAGGATCTCTAGGGTTTCCTTGAATGAAATAGAGAGAAATAGGGTCCCCTAATTTGTCCATCTCCTAAAAGATAGACCCCCACCTCTATTTCCTTGTTTTCATATACTATGTTAGTATTTATCTTGTTTTCATTAAACATAGAAAAAAAAAACTTACATTTTCATTTATTATATTCGTCGAAATATGTATATATTACTATATTTTGGATTTCTAATTGAACACTACAATATACATTAAATTATATATATGATTTCATTTAATATAACTTGTATATATCTACATGCATGATGAGAATTATTGAAAATGGTGAAATTATTATGGGAAATAATCTAGTAATCAAAACTTAGTAACATGTATGATGAATTTTATGAGGACTCTAGTCTATGCCAATGTAGTTTATTGACGTGGTGTTTGGAACATTTAACAACACACTATTGAACGTTGAAAATTGAAAAGTGAATTTAATACATTACTAAACTTGAGTAGTGAAATTGTTGAACACCCAGAATACTAAGAGGGGGGTGAATCAATATTCTCTTAAACCATTCAAACATTAAAGATCCAAACACTAAAGAATATTCAAATATAATAAATTAAGAAAGAATGAAACATCAACAACATCACATAACACATGGACACCAAGATTCTTACGTAAAAAACCCAAAATGGGAAAAACCACGAAGAGGATTAGTTTTTATGATCATATATATATATATATTTGTATGTGTGTGTGTATGTGGATCACATTAGCACAATATACACAAGTTATAAATAAAATACCTTCAATAACATATTGCACAATATATACAAGTTATTAATAACATTATAATATTCCTTGAAATATATTTTTTTGTTGAAAGAATTTCATTGGTGTTGGTGTTGGAAACATAAGCATAAGGGATAAGCATAAAGGAATATAATGATGTTTTTCAGTGTTTTCATTGATGTCAACATTGTATCTTGATGTGGACATCATGGTGTAGATCATTATAGATTATTTTGGGTTGTTATAATAGGTTTTTGGAGTGTCCATGGAAGACATGTTTGCAAAGTGGTTTGGTTCAATAAAGTTGTTTGTAATGAGAAAATGACTAAGTGTAAACTTTTTCAACTCTAGGTAACAAAGCTTTTGTTTTTGGGTCTACACCAGTTTGCAAATGAAGATTTCATTCTATGCTTCTAACATTATTTTGTTGGTTGTTAGAATTATTTGATTCCAAAATTTCATCATGTTTTAGCTTTTTGTTTGAGAGATATAAGTAATAGAAGTTTGGTATGGCATATTATAATTATTTTGTATGCAATGCATTTGAGTGGGAGAGTCTGCACTTTTCCATGGATAAGTTTTTAGCTTTGTGATTTTGAGGGTATGTTGACAGATGGCATTAGTGTGTGAATTCCAGTTGGCATTGAATTGTGAGGTCCACGTGTTCGAATGTAGATATGCGATTGAAGGATTTTGGTATTAGGTCTTATGTGGTGTCAACCTAATAAGATTGAAGGTATCTGGGGATTAAATAAGTGTTGTGGTCTTATGTGGGATCTAATATAGGTCCATGTTGACCTATTTCAAGTTATTTTGAGGATTGAATTTTGGTGTGAGGCATGTATGGAAGGTTTTGAGCCAACAAGCTATGTTTTGGATGTTACATTTAACTAAGCCAACCTAATCAATGTTATTCTTGATGTGGATATATATGTTAGATCCTTTTTGTTATTTTAATGTGTGTAGTGAATTTTCTACATTTATGTAATGTGAATATTATCTGAGCAGTGTGAATTTAAGTTGTGAATGCTGAGTAGAAAAATAGAGTGATGTGAATGCAAATGAAAGAAGAGTGTTTCATTTGAATTAGATAAAGTGTGTAAAATCAGTTTATTGAGCTTCATTGGAATTGGATTTCATGCATAGGATAGATGTAATAGTAACAGTTCAAACTAAGTTGAGATTCACAATCTCTCTTCTATATTTTTCTCTATGGGTAGTGACTCCAATTGGATAGTGAGTCCACTTGTAGTGAGCACTTCTATAAATATATTATAACTAGTTATAATATATTGTGAGCTAATCCTCACCATGGTTTTTCCTTTTTTGGGTTTTTCATGTAAAAATTCAAGTGTTCATGTGTTATGTGATGTTGTTGATATTTCATGCTTTCTTTCTTTATTGCAATTGAATATGAATTGGTATTTAATCTAGTTATTATTTAATGGTCTTCTTCTTCTTGAAAATAAATATATTCCACATTTTAGTCATACCATTGCAAATTTCTTAAAGAAACAAAAACTACAAATTTAGTTGATTGAGTACAACATATATATTGACATATTATCTTTTATTAAATAATATAAACTAAATTCATTTTATTTTTACAATCTACTAGAAGACTCAAACTGTGTATCCCTCATATTTGCAAGGCACTATACTATCAATTTTGACCATGATACTTCATTATGAATGGAAATTATACTACCATGCTTGCATAGATTGTTTTCCTAATTCATTCCAATTTTTACCATCTACAAATATTATGTTTTCTACTTGTATACAAATTTATTGTTGTACACACACTATTGTTAGGATGTTTTGATGTTTGTTCATTACTACCTTGATTGTATATTTTTTGTGTAGGCATGTGAGAGCACTGAGAGATGATGCAACAATGTCAATGGTGGAAACTTCAATCAATTTGTGCTTGCTAATACACTACACAATTCATGATATTTTTCTCAAATGGATATCCCTTGGATTTGTATAATGTAGTTTTTTATCCTTTTCTTGATATGTCATTGCGTTGTTTTACTTCAATAATAATTGATAGTTATATAGGTGCTATTGTTAGGATATTGTCGATGTATGTTTGTTACTTCCTTAATTACATTAACTTTTTTTGGTAGGCATGTGAAGAGTGGTGGGACATTTCTAGAGCACCTAGAATTGTAAATAGACATTTTAGGTAAATTATTTCAAGACTTTACTTTGGTAGGGTTAGTGCATGACCATGGGGGTCCAAACTAGGCCCCTAAGTGGCAATGGAAATTTTAAAAAATAGACTTAAGCAACTTCACAAAAGAATTTGAATAGGCTATTAGCATTATTTTAAAAATATATAGGAATTGAATTTTTAGCAAATTAAATGCAGTTCGTAGTATTTTTGGGAAAAAATAATTTGATTTGGTGAAAATTTAAGATTTCAATGCAATAGTACATTAAAATTTAGAAAAAAATAAACAAGCAGGTGTTTGTCTGGCTACCTTAATGGGGAGAAAAAATAAATATTATTTTCTAAATCTTTCAATATAAGTAGAGGAAATAGGACTAGTTGTGACACACATATTTTCATAATTCTTTTGCAAGTAAATAATTAGCTATGAATTTTCTAGTCATAAATTTTAAAAATATTGAAAACCATTTATCCAATCACCATAACTTGGTCAAAAAATTATGAAATTCAATTTTATTTTTTTTAACTGTAATTTGTGAAGTATAGTGTGCGACACATCTTTCGAATTCAAAAAATGTATAACCATATAAAAGTTATAGATGTTTTTTCAATCAACCTATCAATCAGGACTCTACATAGTGCATGTATAAAATTAATAATAATTACCTATTAAATTAAAAATAAATCATATCTTATATCAATAGAATGTTGTCAATTTTTTGAATAAACCCTTTTCATTTAATTAAAATCAGATGAAAAAAAGTCATTAGCATGAAGGGTGAAGTTTGGAAAACTCTTGCAACCCATTTAAACATAATTGGGATGTTGAATTTTCAGAGTGGTCGCCTCTAAGCCAAATACCAAAGAAATCACGAATCAAAATGGATATCCAATAGAAACGAATATTCATTTTTAAAGGGAAAAGTGGATATCTGATATGAAACAGATATCCATTTCTTAAAATAATAAATATTAATATATTAAAAATAGTATAGATTTAAATTTATGATGTTATAATACTAATATTAATATAAATATTTATATAAATGGGTGATCCCACAAAAGTGGTTTACACTTTTTGGCCAAACTTGACATCAAACTATTTTTTTTAACTAAATCTTCACTTTCGAGCACCTATAGCTATTAAACCATGAGAAATTTAAAGATGATGCAAACTGGTGATTTGTGAAACTTTGTCCTTATATTCTAAATATACTTTAAAAAATTTGGAATCAAATTGCATTTTTTTCCATCTCCTTTGAAAACTAGTTTTTAACAATAAACACTATTTTTAAAGAGTGATGTTTACTGTAAACAACATAAATATTTTTTATGAAGGATAAAATTCTATTTTTTTTCAAATTTAGAATTGTAACTATGATATATAGCATGTTCATTTGGTTTTATAGTGTTTTATTGAATTTTTTTTTCTTAATTAAGTTTTGAAATCAAACCAATTACAATTTAGGCATAGGCGGACCGTATACAACATAACCTTTTTTACATCTATCGAAATTCATTTTTATTTTTTTTGCTAGATCAAGGACATCAATACCTAGTACAAAATACTTTTTAGAAATTTTTTTGCTAATCTACTATTTTCCACATGTGCAGAACATAGAGCTTGATTTTTCAGTGAAAAAACTACATTCACAAGAAATAAAAAATAATATAATAGTCAAATTAAATATATTTAAAATTATATTTTTTTAGAATATTATAATAAGGAATACATAATTACAAAAAAATAATTTTAAATGAATTCATTTGATCCCCCAAAAGGTGAATTGAAGGTGGTTTTTTATCAGTATTTTTCATAGCTGTAAAGGAGATTTCATTATAGATATGGTTTAAAACTATCAGGGTTTGATCTAAGGTGGTTTGATCAAACCCTCTTTAATTGGAATCCTTTAAATTGAAAATTTTAAGGCTTAAATCAATATATTTTCTAAAACTATGTGATTTTAGCAAAAATCAAGATATCCCAAAAAGTGTAAACCACTATTGTGGGATCACCCATATTATATATTGTATAAGCATGAATTTGCACCCCTAACACAAATCCCCTTTTACCCCCTTGCACTTTAGAAAACCTAAGGAGGAGGCTTAATTCCACTTAAGCCCACTGCTCACATTCCACTTGGCACCTATTTTGTGTGGCGGTGGGGGCATTTCTGTCGGGGACACTTGTGCAACTCGTAGATGTCCATGCGACACGCTTACATCCCTAGAAGATTCCTACGGTTGGAGACTATAGAGACATTACACTTCCTATTGGAAGTCAAAGTGTAATGCCCCTCTTCAGCTGGCCAACCCGAATATGGTCGTTTTTCATCCTTTCCTTCATATTCTTCATCCATTCATCCATTGTTCTCTTCAAAAAAGGTTTGGCAAGACTATTTTTGAGCATTCTCTCCACTTCATTCATCCATCTTCAAGCTTTGTAGCAACACTTTACACTCCATAACAAAAACCCACTACTCCATCACTCTGGTAGTGCAAGCGTAGGACAAACACCATTGCAGAAGAGGCTTGAGCTCCTCTCATTTTCTCCTCCACATGCCTTGAGTGCTTTGGACGGAGGCGGTAAGCTCTTCTTATCTTATCTATCATCTTTGGTTGAGTAAGAACATACTGTTTGTAGTGTCTTTTTTTTATGTAGCTTGTATTCCCTTCTTTATCTTTATTTCTATCATTGCAAACTTGGTTGTTCGTGGAGGTGGAAACACCAAAATGGGGGTCTGACTGAGGTAGGCCCCTAAACAACCCCAACATTTTCCCCTTTTTTCTTTGTGCAAGTGGACAAATATTGAAGCAAGTTGGTGAGAGGATTGTTATACGAAATCATCTTCATCACCCTTGTGGTAATATATTTCCTTCATCACATTCGTATTTATGTTTCATTCTTCTTAATCTCATTTTGTTGTTCAAGAAACCTCTAAACTAGTCTAGCAGACCTTTCTTGAGGATTTAACCTCGTCTCTCTGGTTTGTTGGTTGTACGAACACCAGTGCACCTATGAGATGACAATGCATCGTGCTGTCATTCGAGAACCATGCATTTGTCCTCTGACAGAGAGCTACCTAAGACGTAGAGTTGACCTTAAAAAGTGACTTATGTAGTCTCCCTTCAAATCTCGGGATTGTAAAGTGATCGAAGGACACATAGTCCTCATCATTCTCATCCCCCCTATCCTAACATTCCTTTTAACTGAGGTAAGTTATGGCAGCCTTTCTGCTCTCAACCTTTTGTGACCTGGGGCCTTCCAGTGGTTGGTCCCCCTCTCTTACATTTTTGGCGAACCCAGTGTGAACCAACGTCTACCCATTTGTTGGTGTTCTAAAATTTTTCTCTTATACCTCCTGGTAGTTGTACCCTTGTGTGTTGTGAAAGTTTATGAGATTCACAACCTAGTCTATGACCTCTGGGAATATTTTCAGAAGAATTTTGTGACACCTTCCGATGGAAAAGATGAAGGTCTCCTCTAGTTTCACTACTAGCCTTTTCTCTGGTTCTACAGTTGGTCTATCCATGTAGGAGCACATATCATGAGGCGAATCTAGGTTTCTTGACAAAATTGATTGCATCCCTACCCCTGCTACATCATCAACCTCCTCATCCATAAACGAGCATGAGGCCATATATATCCCTTTTGAATACATCATTAGCCTTGGCAAAGGGTTAGGTGCACTAGAAAATCACCTCAAAGGAAACTCGAAGATGGCTAGGGCTTCTAAAGTGATCAATGAAATAAGATACATGGTGGAAAAAGACCGGACATGTGTAGAGCTCTTGGCTATTCTCATTGGTCTAGCCAAAACATGTGCCTCTTCAAGCCATATTCGCATGGCGCAAGGTGGCCTCTTCAAGGAACGTGAGAGATAGCTAGAGATGTCGATGCCTCCTACATCCATATACATGGCTGACGCATTCCCTTCGGTCAGTGTACCCACCACTTTCAAAAAATTTGAAACTGTCAAACTAAATAGAAATCCTTTAGGTTTTTGCTTCACCCCTTATGTCGCCTCCGATAGTGGAGGATTTGGTGGGATGATTGGTGGAGGCTTTAGTGGTGGAAACTTCAGAACTAGAGGTGGCCTTAGCGGAAGTGGTTCTGGTGGAGATCATGGTGGTGGCCTTGGAAGTGGTGGTGGCTCTGGTAGAAGTCACACTAGTGGTGGTAGCATCGGTGGTGGCTCCGGTGGTAGTCACGGTGGCTCTGATGGTGGTTCCAGTGGTCCTATGTCCTCAAATGATCCTATTCTAAACACCTTCAGAATGTGGGGAAGATGTAGAACTAGCTAGAAAACCTTTCTCAGGCCTTGGACCAGCCTATTTTCTAGCCCTTCTTCCAATACAGCTTGTTTGTAGTTGCAATTTTAAACACTCCTTTCCTGCAAGGGATGGAGATTACCAAATTCAATAAATATGGTGGTAAAGGGGACCCACAAACACATGTGCTCGCCTTTAACACCTTATCCATAGAATTTTTCCATCATGATGCATTGACATAAAAACTATTTCCCCAATCCCTTAGAGATACAACACTGGATTGGTACTGTTCTTTGCCTGATAATTCCATCTTCACGTTCGATTAGCTTGTGAACTAGTTCCTACGACAGTTCCAAGCCAATATCAAACCAAAGACGACCTTCTTAGACCTTGTTCAATGCAAACAAGGGGACAATGAGAAGATTACAGACTTTATAGCATGGTACCAAGCACTCTTCTCATAGATCTCATATTTTTTACCCGAATTTTATGTACATAAGGTCTTCATAGGGAACTTACAAATGCCTTGGCAAGAGAAGTTCACCCTCATGAAGTATCCTTCTTTTGCACACTTTTGTGTGTTTTTACGAGACTACCAACAGATGGTAGTTCAGTTTGGGGGTCCTCCCTCGTGTTATGCCTTGCATAACCACCCCATCTTTTGCCTTGGTCAAAATGGGTGCCCCTTTGTTTTTTTATCTTTTGTTGATTTTCAAACAAAGTTTGGAGTCTTTCCTTTCAAACACTTTGTTTTTCTTTGGTTTAGTCTATCAGAAGCAGAGCCAAAATTGAATCAGGTTCTGAAACTTCTTTCAAAACTCTTTCCAATTCCCATCCTGACAGTCTTTCTTTTTAAACCTTTTGTTTTGTCTTTATCGGAGCCGGAGCCGGAGTGGACGTTAAGTTGGTATTTATTCAAAATTGCAAAATCAGAATCCATTCTGCCTCACCTCTAATTTTTGAACTTTTGTTTTAGACTAAGTCCTTATGTTTAGTTTTCTTGTTGTCAGTCTTTTTATTTTATTTTCGTGTTGGTTTTGTTTTATGCTTTGTTGGCGGAACCGGACCTAGAACGGGAATGAAGTTGGGAAATTACTCAAGTTTCAAATCCATTTTCATTCCGATTCTGCTCCTGCCATTTCTTGGTCATTGAATTTTTACTGAAGTCACATTGTAGTGATGTGTTAGATCTTCTTCAGTTCTGACTCCACTTTACTGCATTTAATGCGTTAATGATAGTTGCCATGCGTAGGTAGAATCTTTGAGTTTTACCTTGATTAGGGATTAAATGGGTGATTATTATCATTGTTAAGAAATCAAAAGGGCGAAGTAGAGCAGCAGTGGAGTTCTTCTGAGTGAATCGATTCAAAGAAGAAGAGATAATTGCTTGCGGATTTCTTCAGAAGGTTTGCCAAGTTTTGCATTTGAGGTAGGGTTCCTATTCTCATTTTTCTTTTATTTTTCTTTCATATTTTCTTGTTTCTATTAGATCATTTTGCTTTGGGCAAGTTTTCTATCTCAGTGGGTTTGCATGTTTGTTTTTCTTTCTTTGTTTATTGTAGTTCTTGATTTCGTTTTTGCTTGCGTTTCTGGTTTCCAGTGAGTTAGAGCACATTCATTTTCACATTTTGTCATGATTGCATCATGCTGTGTTAGTTTTTAAACATGTAGATTAATTAGGGTTCCACACTAAAATAGATTAAATCTAGGTTTTACAGTAAATTAGAGTTGTTTAAATCTTGTTTTTACTTAGGGTTTTATTGCGCATTCATTTGGTTAAAATAGGAGGGGATAAATTCGTGCCCTAGTTTTTATATCGCATTTTTTAGATTAGGGTTTCATGCATTTCTATGATCCCATTTAAATGTTAAATATGATGCCCTAAAAGTACAGTCACCCCCACGGTCATATGGGCATGGTCCTATCATGTTGTATGTAAGCGTCATTTCATTTTAATATGACCTTATTCTTTAATCATGAAGTTATGCGTCAGACTGTTAAAATCATTGATGATGTCAAGGTCAACCTAGACAGAAGCGAGATCAGAATTGATTTAGATTTTTGGATGTGTTTTATAATTAGTGTAAATTCCATTTTCCATCCCATCTCCAACTCCGCTTGTAGTAAGAAGCTTTATTTAAAGATAATGTCAACCTTGGTGGAAGCAGAAGCAGAACTGAAATAGAATATGAAAATAGAAAATCGAAAGGAAACCAAATTAGTTTCCATTCCGGTTCAGGTTCCGATCACTATTCCACTTCTGACTCCGAGCCCGCTTCTTGTTTGTAGAATGTCAATAACAGTTTTTGCTTTGAGCCCGATAGTATGTTAAAATAGGATTATTTAAGATGTTTGCTGCCTGGTTCCATCTCCAATGTATGTTTGAAAGGTATGATTTTAAGACATATTTTGAGATGTTTATTCAAGGATCTAACTAGAGGTTTTGTTGCAGGAAAGCTAAAAGAATGTCAGGAACATCAAGAGAAGCTGTCCAAAGGAACCGGCCTGTAGGAACATCAAAAGCAGCAGCTAAACCCAAGAAGATCAAGCTAGAATAGTTACCCTATACCTTGAGGTATAACCATAGGAGTCTTGTTGTCACAATAAGCAAAGTGGAATCAGATTGGTCAGACATCACCGACACAAATCTGGGCCGATAAAATTTTGAAGGGTTGTATTTAGAAATGTTTGCTGAAGATATAACAGGGAGGACACAAAGAATTGTTGAGTCTGGCTTGGCTCATATCACCCTATTTCCGTTATCAATCCAATGCCCAGAGTTGATCTTGACAGTTGCAAGAGCTTACAATCCAGCTACCTGACAATGCATGGATTCACAAGATAATGTAATCATTGATCTTACTCCTCAAATGTTTCAAAGTATATTTAGTGTCCTGGATATTAAGAACTTGGTGCAATTAAATGAGGCAGAGGCCCTAGAGAAATATAGAAAATATAAGGAATCCAGAAAGACTCACTTGAACAAAAATTGGTTAAAAATAGAGAAGAAGTCTCTAACCAAGTTTGCAGACCAACCAAAGAGGGAAGATTTCTACAAAGAGGTATCATATTTTATAATGATGTTGTCCAGGGCTTTTGGGAAAAGGGATGCCTTTCATTTGAAGGAGCGGATGTTTCCCCTCATCTAGATAAACTTAAATGGCACCCATCAATTTGATTGGCTGATGATTGTATTAGATGCCATTCATGATCAATTGACTAGCATTAGGGAGACTTAATGTTTTTTCATGACTTCTTACATTGTGTATGCAGCAGCAAGAGTAGGTATTTTCCCAGGTCTGAACAAAGTGGGCATAATGGGAGTGTTAGATGAACAAAAGAAGGTGTGGGAGAATTATAACCAGTTGTCCCTACAGGTTGTTGAGAATCAATTCAGAAGGGTTAATGATGCATTCATATATGTGACCATTAACCAACTCAACAGAGATGCAGGGTACAGACTGAGCCAGGAGGCCATGGAATTTATCACTGAATGGGGATGTTGGTACAATCAATACCACACGTTTACATACTTTAGGCTAGTTTGCTTTGAAGGTCATCCATATTTTTTTCCAAGATGTTGCAATAACAGGATATTGTTAATGGAATTTGTATATCAGGCTCTTGGGGTTAATGCCCGGTTTGGATTAAAACATAAGACAGGATGTCATAAGTTCCCCATGAAGTTGGGTGAGTACAACTTTCAACATCTGGTAGGAGAAAAGGTGGTGTGTAGTGAGTTGATATAGTTAAAGCTAGGTTTATATACAACTCATAAGCACTTTGATCCTAAGAGTAAAATGAATGCCTTGCTGCCTTCTGTGTTTGATAAAAATTTTAATTTATTGGAAGATTTTTGGAGTGACCGGCTGGATGAGTATGATTAGAGGAAGAAGAATTATGAAAGATTACCTATCTCACTCATGTCAGAGCTTGGTATCAAAAATGACATTCCTGAGACATTGGTGGATGATGGAGTTGTATTGGATCCATCTTATGAAGCTTTAAACATTGGAACTAAAATCCTTGATCCGATTGACTGGGATAGTGAGGAAACCATTGACATTAGCAGATAGGGCGAGCAGTCTTGGATAGAAGTGTTCAATGGTTGGTTCTAAGAACCAAAAATCCTCAAGGAGAAACTCCTAAAAAGGGGTAAGGGTATAAAAGGATTAAAAGGAAGACACCTCCCAAGGAGCCTTTGGAGTTCCTTCCTCCAGACATTGAAGAAATAGAGCTTGAAGCAACAGTTGATGAAACATAGACACAAGAAGGAGATGCTCAAATAGGATCGGTTGTTTCAACACCTACATTAGGTGAGTCTTCTACTCAAATCCCACTTGCAAAACAACAAAGTGAGGAATTGAAAAAAGGGACTCTTCATAGTATGGTTGAAACTATGAAGGGAAAAGAAGTGGAGGTAGAAATTCATGATGTTGGAGCAGATTAAGATGAGACTCTGTTAGATAAAGGAATACAAGAAAATATGCTTCTGGAGGAGGATACAGAATAGGTAATGACATAGGATGATCAGTGGGCATTGTTTGAAGAAGTCAAGAAGGCTGTTGATGAGCAAGCTGCAGCAATAGAAAATAAAAAGTTAGTTGATGCCAAGACACAAGTTGATGCCATACTACAACAATAACAAATTGAAGCTAAGTCAAAATTTGATGAAGTAGAGAGGAAGCAGAGGCAAAAGGAGCATGAGCTCAAGGTTAAGGAGGAGAATTATAAGTTAGAATTGATACAAAAGATTCATAACCTTGAGAAAGAGAAGGCAAGACACCAAAGGGAAAGAGAAGTTCTGGTAGCCAAGTTAAAGCTTGCTAAAGAAGCTCACAGAAAGGAGGAAGAAGTAGAATGATTGCAAAAGAGAAAGAGGCTGAAGAGCTGGTCAAAAAGCAATGAGAAGAAGAAGAAAACATAGAAAAGCTTAAAGCTTTAGAGACAGAAAGACTAGAGAAAGAAAGACTAGAGAAAGAAAGACTGGAGAAGGAAAGACTAGAGAAAGAAAGATTAGAAGAAGAAAGATTCAAGAAGGAGGAAGAAGACAAGAGAGTACAAGAGCAAAAAGATAAGGAGAAAGCTGAAAATCTGGCACAAATGAGTGGGGAACAAGAGCAACAACAGAAACAAAGGGTTGATTCTCAACCTCAGGTGAATGTGCAACCTCCCTTAGCTACTACCTCCTCTTCTTTAACCATGATGACTGTTAATCCAGGAGCTCTGACTTGGTTGAAATTAGACCTTCAAAAGAGAACATCAACACACTCTCAACCTCTCAATTGGGAGGATATGATGAAGGAAATTAAAAAGGAAAGGCCTAAAAAGAAGGCCAGGATCCTGCACTCTACTAGGTTGACTAACAAGGGATAAATTGTGGCTGAGTGTGCTATACCTATGATAGACAAAGAGGCAAGAGATATGAAATTAACGGATTATCAGCTAGGCACTATAAATTTGGGGAGACCTATCAAGGATTAGCAAATGAATCTAATTGATGTGGTAGCATCCTCAACCAAGTCAAGGATGTTGAAGGATAAACAAAAGAAGGATGAGCTTAAGGCTCAACTAGATCAATTGCATGTTTTCCTTAGGAATATTTCTGCTCCAAGATCACAACAGGTTGTTGTGATTGAGATCCCAGTTTTGCTGAGCAAGAAGGAAGTAGATGATTTGGAATAGGTGAGGGGCAAGGTAGAGATGTTGGATCCATTGGTAAGTAAATTGAATCAAGAAATAGATGGGGTACTAGAGGATGGTTTTGAGGTCTACAAAATGAAAGAAGATGTGATGGAAGAGATGAAACAATATGTTAAAACTTTGGAAGCACAAGAGGAGGAATATAGGGGATACAACCAGAAACTGAAAGAGGTCAATAAATTGCCTAAGACTACCCTCCTAGAATAGTCGATATTGGAAGAAGATAATAAGGATTTTCTGGAAAAGACTTCTTGTATACTCCGATTTAGAATAAATTTCTTATTCAAACACAAAAATGAGGTTCAAGATTTTTTTAAGGAGCTAAATGATCAATTTGAGGAGTTGGAGGCCATCATTGCTATTTAAATAGATGTTGAAGTACTTGTAAAAGAAGGCTTACCTTTAAGCCAAATAAAGCAGAAATGGACTAAAAGATTTAAAGAGGTTATGTAGAGAGGAGATGTTGGTGAGGATTTGTTAATAGATCGATTGATGGACATAAAAGAATAAATTAGAGCAGCTAAGAGAAAGTTGACAAAGCTGAAAGATATGAGAGGGTTTGCTATAGCGGAGTTAGAGAAAATTAAGTTTGAAGACAGTTGGGTGGATGGGCCTGAATTAGACACATTACAACAAGTCTTCTCCAGCTATGACAAATACATGAAGGAGAAAACTTCACATGTATAAATCTCATGCATGCATGGCTTTCTTTTTCTTTGCATGTTGCATGCAGCACTTGCAGTTTTTGGAGCGCATGACTTTCTTGTTCTTCTATTTTCTTTTTCTTCCAGTTTAACTAAGTTTCCAAGGATGATTGTAATCCCTAAAATGGTGGGTCAACTTAAAATAGAAGAGGACTTCAGATTTTGTATATCTATAAATACCCTTTGGGTATCATATTGTAAGGGTCGGCTAATAGAGAATAGAATTGGCCACCTGATATTAGGAGATCGAATTTTTCATAGTGATGACAGAGATACATTGTTACTTGATTTTTACAGTTAAATAAAATTACAGGTTTATGCAATATGGTGTTAGAATTAAGTTTTACTTGATAAGGTTGATGAGTTATAATCTATATGTATGCCAGTGATTGTGCTGAAACATGATTGTTTCTTATGTGATGAAAGTCATTAGAAGAAATCAGATTTAAGGATTATCTTGTTAGATTATCATTGAATTGAATTTATTGAAGTCTGTTGATTTATGATCTTGGCAATGAATGAATATGTGTTGTTTTTGAAATATTTGAGATAGTTGTGATATGCGAATTAAAATAAGCACCTTAGATGCATACAATGGTATAGATTATTCTGTGAATTATATCAGTCTTTGGTTTTCTTGATCTATTGGAAAACATTCATTGTTGAAGATATATGTCCGGATGTTAGATGAGTTTGATTCATGTTTGCTGATTTACCCTCTGACCTATCTTTTTCTTTTATTTAAAACCCCTATTAAAGTAGCTCAATGAATAAGTCATTGCTTGTATTCTTTGTTACCAGCATAGGCCCCTTGAACATTATAGTTGCATGGACCAATTGAGTGACACCAGATAATTGAGAACCAACTACTAGGACCTTGGAAGTTAAGCTACTATATGTTGTCTTTCTTTTTCAAGAGAAATAGAGTAGGAATATTCTATTTTAACGTTGTTTGTGTCATTTTCACCATCAACAGATCTGGCGCTAGAAGGAGGACCTGAAAGAACAAGTTGGCTCGCATTGTGTCTTTCTCACTGGAGAAATATGGGAGGATTCTCAGATCCTCTACTAATCTTGAACCATTTGAAGAACTTCAAACCCTGGTCAGACCTAGACCCCATGCTCATAGGATATTGATACCTACCTTACCACCACCACTTACTCCACCTGTTTGTCCACCAAATCCACCTACACCACCACTAGTTCCACCTACATCATCACCCCCAAGTAGGCCTAAGTCGCCACCAATTCAGCCTATATCACCACCTGCTCAACCAATCCCACCCATGACCTACTTTGTGAATAACCCCTGTCGATTAGGGACTATTCCAGGAGGAATCCATGACTTACCAAAGAACCCAAAAAAGTTTTGTCCTAAGTACATACATGGTGAATCAAGAAGTGATGAGGAGCACATACAAGAATTCAAAGATGCTTGCACACGAGCTCAAGTTTCTCATCAGGACGTGGTATGTAGATTGTTTCCTTACTGTTTAGGAGATATGGCATATAACTAGTATTTAAATTTGTCCTGAGGATCTATCCTAGGTTGGATAGATTTAGAAAATGCATTTATTAATCAATTTGAGGTTTATGTAGACCCTGCCATCCTGTATCACTAGTTTTCCACAATAAGAAAGGAACATCATGAGCCACTACCTTTGTTCAATACTAGATTCCAGAGAATGTTTCGTAGGTTGCAAGACCCTTATCTAGTAGCTGAGAATATTGTCATTCAAGCATATTTAAGAGTTGTTGATCCTTTAATTGGCCTATTCTTGCAGAGAAATTATCAGCTTGGTGAGATTGACTCTTTGTCTAAAGTTTATCATCTGGCCATCAAGTTGCAACAATAGATAAGTCTACAATCAGGAGGTTTAGGAGCAACTCTTCCTCCCATGAATTATCAAATGCCTAACCCACCATTATACAGCACTATCCCAGGGATGTCTTACTCCCAATATGGGCCTATGTCTGAGTTACAAGCTCCACCTAACATGCCCTTTTTTGGTAATGGCATGCAAGATTCTTCCCAACAACCTCAAAATCCACAACAACAAGTAGGAGGATCAAACCATGTTCATTCCCTAGTCATAGTACAAAATGTGCAAAATGAACAAACTGTTCAACTAACTAGTGAGTTAGAGACTCTCAAGAAGACTCTATCTCAAATGTCTAATGACATGGCACAACTTAGGAAAAACCATCCCCACAACCAAAATCAGAATTATCAGAACCAGGGAGGTTACACCAATCAGGGAAATTATTCCAATCAGAATGGGAACTAGAACACCAACCGAAACTTTCAGAGTCAAAATTCTTCTAACCAAAATTACCAAAATCAGAATAGAGGATATAACCAGAGATTCAACAACAATAGGCAGTGGAATACTATACCTAACAATGGGGGAGTTCCCCATAACTATCAGTCTGGTGAGGAGAGACCACATACTGCTAATGTAGCTGAACTCAATTTCATGACTAATTGGTGCAGACTACATGATACTGCAGAACATTCTGAGGTTAATTGCCCTAAAATGGATAAGATTGTAAAGATTGCACAAGATGATGCCCATCCTCCAGCAAGAAATTCCAATTAGGATAATGGGCCAGTCAGTACTGCTATGACTTATGAGACTATTGAAGAAAAATATTAGTTTCCAATGCAAGGAGATAATGAGCCAAAGGAAGATGTATATGATGCTCAAGCTTTTTAGTCCAAATGAGGTCACTTTCTGAGAAATCAGAATAAGGGCCCATTTACTACATCTGCACCTCCAAACAAAATGGTCCCACTAAACCAAAATGCAGATAAAAATTCACCACCAAAGGGACCTTCTGACTTTTAGAATAGAGGCAACCTGCCTCCTTTTCCTAAGTATCAAGTTAGGAATGATTCAGAATTTGACTTTATTGCAGAATTGTAGAGATAGAAGATGTCCTTGTCATTCTTTGACATCATGAAGTGGTTCCCAGCTCAATGTGAGGTGGTATTGAAAGCCTTGGAGGAGGCAGATCACTTAAAAGGAAAAGGTAAAGTGACTCCAGCAAAGGAGACAAATGAAGCAATTTATAAACATAAGACCAGTACCCCACCTTTTCTTTTAAGTTTAAGGATTTTTAGAAAGAATTTGCACAATTTTTTATTGGACTCTAGAGCATCAGGAAATGTTATGCCCTTTTCAATATGTAAGAAGTTAGGATTGAGTCCTATCTCGACCAATAAGAAAGTGATTCAATAAGATAAAATTGAGGTTAATGTTGTAGGTGAACTAAAGAACTTGCATGTACAGGTTGGATCAGATCCAAGGATCCAGACCTACATAGATATCCAAGTGGCTGATATCCCAGAGACATATGGGATGCTTCTAAGTCGAGAGCTAATGAAAAGTATTGGTGGATATTTGTCCTTGGATTTCTCTCACATGTGGCTACCCTAGAAGGGGGTTGCAACACAGATAAGGATTGAAAGTGAACCCAGACTCAAACATATGATTACATAATATGATGCTTCAAATGAAGTAGCATATTTTGAGACTAAGATAGGAGTTTACAAACAAGAGGAAGTCCTTACTTTCTCTGTAGTCAGTCCTAGGAATACATTGCCCCTAGAACATAGTGACCCAATGATCTGCATCAACTAGTAGGTTCTGATAAATAAATTGCAACAAGATAAGCTTGTTTTAGGAGAAGAAACTAATTTGAGTAGTTTGTAGCTTCCTAATTGGTGTAGGATTCATTAACACAATCATTCAGAATTAACATGTCAATCATGCTTAGATATTCTAAGTCATGTAGATTAGCCTCAACAAATATGTCCATTGAAACTTCAGACCTCCATCAATGATTTTTCTTTCAAAGTTAAGGATGCTACCATTCTTACACTGGCTAGTCTTTCTCAACAGGAAGGTTCTTCAATAGTAGAACAGACTCATGTTGTGTGTTCTAAAATCCAACAAGAAGTTGAGGTGTCCTAGTTCCTATTCAATACACCTACCCTAGATAATTTTCCAATACCCAAGGCATTAATGAGAAATGAGTTGGTTTGCAATTTAACCCAAGAGGTTGTTCAGGAAGTGATTTCTGAGCAGGCTGAAAACATAGAAAAATCTTCAACTGAGCTTTGTCCCGAGTCAAATTCTGATAAACAACAAAATTTTGCGCTGCCACACATCTCAAGTAAGTCATCCCCTGTTATCCCTAAAAAGAAAGAGATCCCAACCAAGGATCAATTATGGACTCTTAAATTTGATGGTTCCAAATCTAAAGTAGGAAGTGGAGCAGGGATTGAGCTAACTAACCTGAAAGGGAAGACTTACTTTGCTTCTTATAGATTGTAGTTCGGTTGCACAAACAATGTGGCTGAGTATGAAGCACTTGCTCGAGGTCTTATGTTTTTTCATAAGAAGGTCACTGCTCTCACAGTTATAGGAGGTTCTGAGGTGATTCTAAAGTAGGTAGGTAGCCAATATACATGTCATAACAAAATATTGGTTGCGTACAAAAATAGGGTTTGGAATTTAATCGAAGATTTTGATGTTTTTGGGATTAGTCTGATCCCTAGGGAAGCTAAGTAAATTGCAGATTCTCTTGTTGTTGCTACTAGCACATTAGAACCCATGCAAAATTCTGATCTAAAGAGGTTTTCAGTTGAGTTGATTTCAGTCCTAGTTGTTCCTGATAATGTTGGACACTTTCAGGTATTTGATGATGATCACCACATATTGGCCTTTTTGGAAAGTTCTAATGTTTTTCAAGGACAAATAATAGATGAATCTAAATGAGATTAGGGAGATTGGGATCCTGAGAAAGAGAGTCCAGAAGTGATATTGTATTTGAAGAGTAATAGCATTCTGAAAGGGATGGTTGCTTTAGAGAGGATATTTGACTCTAACCCAAGGGCTCGCCAAAGGGTGCCTACAGAGAGTGATGGAGGGAAGTATGAATCTGTTAATTTGAATCACTCGGGCCCAGAGAGGAATGTTCTTATAGGAAAGACTTGTCCTCAAGAAATTAAGGACAAGATAATCAAGGTCTTGGAGAAAAACATTGAAGCTATTGCTTGGAGTTATGATGATCTAAAAAATTTTAACACTTCAGTGATTACTCACACCATACCTCTCAAGCCAGATGCCAAGCCTTTTTTCTAGAAGCAACGCTCGGTCAATGCTTTAATTCAGCCCTTGATCTAGAAGGAGGTGCAAAAACTTTTATCTGCTAGAATAATCTTTCTAGTTAGACATTCTACTTGGGTGGCTAATTTGGTTCATGTGCACAAGAAGAATGGTGAGATCAGATTGTGTGTTGATTTCAGGAACCTAAACAAGGCCTCTGAGAAAGACAATTATCCATTACCTTCTCTTGATGAAGTGTTACAAAAGGTTAATGGATCCCAGATGATGTCATTCTTGGATGGTTATTCTGGATACAATCAAGTCCTGGTTAGTCATGAGGATAGGATGAAGACTGCTTTCACCACTAAATGGGGCACTTTTTCTTACCGGAGGATGCCATTTGGTCTCATCAATGCTGGAGCTACTTTTCAAAGGGCAATGGATGTAGCTTTCAAAGATCTAATAGGAAAATGTATAATCATTTATGTAGATGATTTAACTATCTTCTCTAGGAATAGAGAAGACCATGCTGCAGACTTGGAAAAGGTTCTAAAGAAATGTATAAGTTATGGTGTCTCTCTTAACCCAAAGAAATGTGTATTTGGAGTGTCTAAAGGGAAGCTCTTAGGTCACATTATATCAGAGGAAGGGATTTCCATAGATCCTGACCGAGTGGAGGCCATTTTGAAATTGAAAAATCTAGGTAGCAAGAAGGAAATGAGGTCCTTCTTTGGAAGGATCAATTTTGTTAGGAAATTTATAACAGGGTTTGTGGAGATCGTCAAACCTCTCAATGAAATGATGAAGAAGGATGCAAAAATTGAGTGGAGTGAAGAGGCTAAGTCTACTTTCATGCAGATTAAACAATCTATATCTGAGGCACCTATTTTGACAAGCCCGGATTATCTAAAACCCTTCTATATCTATTCTTTTACTTCTGACCATTCATGTGCAGCAGTTTTGACACAGAGAAGAGAAGAGAGCGGGGAGAGACCGATTTCTTTTATGAGCTCTCCATTTAAGAATGCAGAAGTAAGGTATTCACCACTAGAGAAACAAGCCTTTGCATTGGTATGAGCAGTGAAGAAGTTCAGGCATTACATAATTCGAAGTCAGGTGATGGCCATAGTTCCAGATCCAACTATGAAGTCTCTTCTGATGCAAAGTGAATTAGGGGAATGAAGAGGGAAATGGATGGAAATCTTGCAGGAGTTTGACTTAGAGATTCACCCGATGAAACTCATTCAAGGATAAGGTTTGTCAAAGGAAATGGCTGACGTGGATAGAAATATTACTTGTCAATAGTACATTGTCCAATAACTCACAAAGGATCCCTGGTATATAGTTTTTAATTTTCTTCCTCCTCAATAACAAATGTCCAGAAGGAATGAATGCTACTCAGAGAAGAGCATTGAAGATGAAGAGTGCTCATTACATGCTCAAAGGAGGATCCATTTAGAGAAAGAATTTTCAAGGAATTTACCTACACTGTTTGGATGAACAAGAATCTAAGCATGCTATTTCTGAGTTTCATGGAAGGCAAGGCATGGAATAGGACATGGGTCTGCTGATGCTTTGGCTCATCAAAATTTAAGATCAGGCTATTATTGGCCTTATGTATTTAAAGATGCACATCAGCACTACAGGACTTGTTATGTATGCCAAACTTTTGCACCTAGAGAAAGAAATCTTGCAATGCCCCTATAGCCGGTATATGAGGTAAGGCCATTAGCTCAATGGGAACTCAATTTTGTAGGTGTAATTAATCCAAATTCTTCTGCAGGTCATAAATTCATCTTGACTGCAACTGACTACTGCACACGTTGGACTGAGGCCCAACCTTGCAAGAATAGCACCACAAAGGTGGTCATCAAGTTTCTGACTGAGAACATCACAACCAGGTTTGGAGTTCCATTTGCTCTAGTATGTGATAATGCCCCTGTTTTTTCTTCTACTGAGTTCATTTCATGGGCCTATGAACATAAAATTGTTTTGACGTATTCTTCCAATTACTACCCTCGGGTAAATGGAGTGGCTGAATCCATGAATAAAAACTTGTTGGAAGTTATAAGAAATTTGTTAGAGAACAATCCTAGGGACTGGCACACCCAGTTGAGATTTGCCTTATGGGAAAATCGAACCAGAATCAAAGCAGCTCTAAGAAACTCACCTTTTAAGTTAGTTTATGGCCAAGACCCAATCTTCTCGATCCACTTACAGATACCTGTTCTTAAGTTCATGCAGGAATTTTATACCAAGGATGATAGGATTGAGGTTAGACTACTTAATTTACTAAACATGGAAGAGCAAAGGGATGTTGCTTTGCAACAATTCTCTAAGCATCAGGCTGTTGTCAAATGTTGGTTTGACAAGAGAGCCAAGATAAAATATTTTAGGATATCAGATCTTGTGTTATTATGGGATAAGGCCAGAGAGAAGAAAGGAGATCATCAGAAGTTTGATAGACTTTGGTTAGGTCCTTATCAAGTGGCTGAAATACTAGGCGAGAATGCTTTTCATTTGAGTACCTTAACAAGAGTGCATGTTCCATTACCAGTTAATGGTCAGTTTCTCAAGCATTATTTTGGTGCATAGGAGGGTCTGATGTTTTAAAGGAAAATGTATTATATTGTATCATTTGTAATTGAGTTTCTTTTTTTTAGTTTTAGATCTTGTTTTTTATTGTTTTCTTTCTTTGTTTTGTTTGTTTGCTTTTTTTTTGTCTTGTTTCATTAGGGATCCTCATTTTGTTCATCTCAAGTAAGGGGTTGTTATTCAAAGTATGCTATTGGTACTAGGAGAGAAATTGGTTTAGGTATTTTCATCATCATCATTGAAAAGGATTTAGTTTTAAAACTTATGTTTTATGAGCATTCTAGTTTGGGTTGGAAAAGTTATTAAGGATAAAAGATATATTGTGAATATCTCATGAATTGTGATAAAAAATCTATCACCAAATTAGGAAAACATCTGCATGAGTAAGTACCTATTTGTTTTAGAATTGCTCTACCCTTTGATTCAAATGAAAAATCTGATTCCAAGACTATCATGAAATCCATAGTAGTTCTCAACCCATGTTTCAGATTCATTATGTCTCAGTATTGATGAAGGTGCATAAAAGATTTCCACAAGCAAGACTTTTAAGGGAAAAAATGAGAAGAGAAAAAAAAATGAATGAAAGAAAAGAAAGAAAGAAGAGGAAAACTCAATATCAAGTGGGTAATCAAGTATCTCTATCGGGGCTATGGACGCCTGTCTGGTAGTAGAGCAATGCTTTGAGAGAACTAGAGGTATCTCTGTCAAGGCTATGGACGTTTGTTTGGTAGCAGAGCAATTCCCAGGATTTTATTGCACGATAGTTAAAGGACTCAACCTATGTAGCTTGAATCTTAGGTATAGTTATTCAAAAGTAGAGAAAGTATCTACAAAGAATGATGCACAATATATGCACACACTTAGATTTAGAAATAACTCATGAGCACATACATCTGAGATTCTAGCTCAAACTTATCCTACATATATCTACTCTTATTCAAGTTAGTATGCTTTATAAACCAAGTAGTTTTAGGGTGACTGAAATTTTCTTTGGGTATCATGAAAATGGGTAAACCATTTTCCCAGCCGAGTCGACATTTGTTATGTCTTGCATAACCACCCCATCTTTTGCCTTGGTCAAAATGGGTCCCCCTTTGTTTTTTTATCTTTTATTGATTTTCAAACAAAGTTTGGAGTCTTTCCTTTCAAACACTTTGTTTTTCTTTGGTTTAGTCTGTCGGAAGTGGAGCCGGAACTGAATCGGGTTATGAAACTTCTTTCAAAACTCTTTCTGATTCCCATCCCGATAGTCTTTCTTTTTAAACATTTTGTTTTGTCTTTGTCGGAGCCAGAGCCGAAGTGGACGTTAAATTGGTATTTATTCAAAATTGCAAAATCAGAATCCATTCCGCCTCCGCCTCCACTTTTTGAACTTTTGGTTTAGACTAAGTCCTTATGTTTAGTTTTCTTGTTGTCGGTCTTTTTGTTTTATTTTCGTGTTGGTTTTGTTTTATGCTTTGTTGGCGGAATTAGACCTGGAATGGGAACGAAGTTGGGAAATTACTCAAGTTTCCAAATCCATTTTCATTCTGATTCCGCTCCCGTCGTTTCTTGGTTGTTGAATTTTTACTGAAGTCACACTGCAGTGACATGTTAGTTCTTCTCCAGTTCCGACTTCACTTTACTGCATTTAATGCATTAATGACAGCTGCCACGCATAGGTAGAAACTATGAGTTTTACCTTGATTAGGGATTAAATGGGTGATTATTATCATTGTTAAGAAATCAAAGAGCGAAGTAGAGAAGCAACAGAGTTCTTCTGAGTGAATCGATTGAAAGAAGAAGAGATAATTGCTTGCAGATTTCTTCAAAAGGTTTGCCAAGTTTTACGTTCGAGGTAGGGTACCTATTCTCATTTTTCTTTTATTTTTCTTTCATGTTTTCTTATTTCTGTTAGATCGTTTTGCTTAGGGAAAGTTTGCTATCTTAGTGGGTTTGCATGTTTGTTTTTCTTTCTTTGTTTATTGTTGTTGTTGATTTCATTTTTTCTTGCGTTTCTAGTTTTCAGTGAGTTAGAGCACAGTCATTTTCATGTTTTGTCGTGATCGCGTCGTCCTACGTTAGTTGTTAAACACGTAGATTAATTAGGGTTGCATAGTAAAATAGATTAAATCCAGGTTTTAAAGTAAATTAGAGTTGTTTAAATCTTGTTTTTACTTAGGGTTTTATTGCGCATTCGTCTGGTTAAAATAGGAGGGGTTAAATTCATGCCCTAGTTTTTATATAGCATTTTTTTGATTAGGGTTTTATGCATTTCTGTGATCGTGTTTAAATTTTAAATATGAGGCCCTAAAAGTACAGTCGCCCCCACGGTCATATGGGCATGATCCTACCGTGTTATATTTAAGCCTCATTTCATTTTAATATGACCATCTTCAATCATGAAGTTATGCGTCACATTGTTAAAATCATTGATGACGTCATGGTCAACCTAGGCGAAAGTGGGATCCGAATTGATTTAGATTTTTGGATGTGTTTTATAATTAGTGTCAATTCCATTTTCCATCCCATCTCCGACTCCGCTTGTAGTAAGAAGCTTTATCTCAAGATAGTGTCAACCTTGGTCGAAGCGGAAGCGGAACAAAAATAGAATATGAAAACAGAAAATTGAAAGGAAATCGAATCAGTTTCCATTCCGGTTCCGGTTCCGATCACTATTCCACTTTTGACTCCGAGCCCACTTCTTGTTAGTAGAATGTCAATAACAGTTTTTGCTCCGAGCCCAACAGTATGTTAAAAGAGGATTGTTTAAGATGTTTGCTGCCTGGTTCCGTCTCTGATGTATGTTTGAAAGGTATGATTTCAAGACATATTTTGAGATGTTTATTCAAGGATCAAACTAGAGATTTTGTTGCAGGAAAGCTAAAAGAATGTCAAGAACAAAAGGAGAAGCTGTCCAAAGGAACCAGCTTGCAAGAACATCGAAAGTAGCAGCTAAACCCAAGAAGATCAAGCCAAAATAGTTACCCTATACCTTGAGGTATAACCATAGGAGTCCTATTGTCATAGTAAGAAAAGTGGAATCGGATTGGTCAGACATCACTGACACAAATCTCGGCCAATACAATTTTGAAGAGTTGTATTCATAAACATTTGCTGAAGATATAACAAGGAGGACACAAAGAATGTTTGAGTCTGGCTTGGCTCATATCACCCTGTTTCCTCTATCAATCCAATGCCCGGAGTTGATCTTGACAGCTGCAGGAGCTTACAATCCAGCTACCTGACAATGCATGGATTCAAAAGATAATGTAATCATTGATCTTAATCCTCAAATGTTTCAAAGTATATTTAGTGTCCTGGATCCTAAGAACTTGGTGCAGTTAAATGAGGCAGAGACCCTAGAGAAATATAGAAAATATAAGGAATCCAACAAGTCTCACTTGAAAAAAAAGAGGTTAAAAATAGAGAAGAAGTCTCTAACCAAGCTTGCAGACCAACCAAAGAGGGCATATTTCTCCAAAGAGGTATCAGATTTAATAATGATGTTGTCTAGGGCTTTTGGGAAGAGGGATGCCTTTCATTTGAACTCAACAGAAGGGTTAATGATGCATTCATATATGTGATCATTAACCAACTCAACAGAGATGCAGGGTACAGACTGAGCCAGGAGGCCATGGAATTTATCACTGAATGGGGATGTTGGTACAATCAATACCCCACGTTTACATACTTTAGGCTAGTTTGCTTTGAAGGTCATCCACATTTTCTACCAAGATGTTGCAATAACAGGATATTGTTAATGGAATTTGTATATCAGGCTCTTGGGGTTAATGCCCAGTTTGGTTTAAAACATAAGACAGGATGTCATAAGCTCCCCATGAAGTTGGGTGAGTACAACTTTCAACATCTGGTAGGAGAAAAGGTGGTGTGTAGTGAGTTGATACTGTTAAAGCTAGGTTTATATACAGCTCATAAGCACTTTGATCCTAAGAGTAAAATGAATGCCTTGCTGCCTTCTGTGTTTGATAAACATTTTAATTTATTGAAAGATTTTTGGAGTGACCAGCAGGATGAGTATGATATGAGGAAGAAGAATTATGAAAGATTACCTGTCTCACTCATGTCAGAGCTTGGTATCAAAAATGACATTCCTGAGATGTTGGTGGATGATGGAGTTGTATTGGATCCATCTTATGAAGCTTTAAACATTGGAACTAAAATCCTGGATCTGATTGACTGGGACAGTGAGGAAACCATTGACATCAAGCAGATAGGGCGAGCAGTCTTGGATAGAAGTGTTCAATGGTTGGTTCTAAGAACCAAAAATCCTCAAGGAGCAACTGCTAAAAAGGGGTAAGGGTATAAAAGGATTAAAAGGAAGACACCTCCCAAGGAGCCTTTGGAGTTCCTTCCTCCAAACATTGAAGAAATAGAGCTTGAAGCAGCAGTTGATGAAACATAGACATAAGAAGGAGATGCTCAAATAGGATCGGTTGTTTCAACACCTACATTAGGTGATTCTTCTACTCAAATCCCACTTGCAAAACAACAAAGTGAGGAATTGAAAAAAGGGACTCTTCATAGTATGGTTGAAACTATGAAGGGAAAAGAAGTGGAGGTAGAAATTTATGATGTTGGAACAGATTCAGATGAAACTGTATCAGATAAAGGAATACAAGAAAATATGCCTCTGGAGGAGGATACAAAATAGGTAATGACACAAGAGGATCAGTGGGAATTGTTTGAAGAAGTCAAGAAGACTGTTGATGAGCAAGTTACAGCAATAGAAAAGCAAAAGTTAGTTGATGCCAAGACACAAGCTGAGGCCATACTACAACAACAACAAATTGAAGCTAAGTCAAAAGCTGATGAAGTAGAGAGGAAGCAGAGGAAAAAGGAGCATGAGCTCAAGGTTAAGGAGGAGAATTATAAGTTAGAATTGATACAAAATATTCATGACCTTGAGGAAGAGAAGGCAAGACACGAAACGGAAAGATAAGTTCTGGTAGCCAATTTAAAGCTTGCTGAAGAAGCTCACAGAAAGGAAGAAGAAGCAGAACAATTGCAAAAGGAGAAATAGGCTAAAGAGCTGGTCAAAAAGCAATGAGAAGAAGAAGAAAATGCGGAAAAGCTTAAAGCTTTAGAGACAGAAAGACTAGAGAAATAAAGACTGGAGAGAGAATACTGGAGAAGGAAAGACTGGAGAAAGAAAGATTAGAAGAAGAAAGATTGAAGGAGGAAGAAGACAAGAGAGTACAAGAGCAAAAAGATAAGGAGGAAGCTGAAAAGCTGGCACAAATGAGTGTGGAACAAGAGCAGCAATAGAAACAGATGACTGATTCTCAACCTCAGGTAAATGTGCAACCTCACTTAGCTACTGCCTCCTCTTCTTCAACCATGATGAATGTTACTCCAGGACCTCTGACTTGGTTAAACTTAGACCTACAAAAGAGAACACCAACACCTTCTCAACCTCTCAATTAGGAGGATATGATGAAGGAAATTGAAAAGGAAAGGCCTAAAAAGAAGGCCAAGATCCTGCACTCTACTAGGCTGACTGACAAGGGAGAAATTGTGGCTGAGTGTGCTATACCTATTATAGACAAAGAGGTAGGAGATATGCAATTAATGGATTATCAGCTAGGCACTGTAAATTTGGGGAGACCTACCAGGGATCAGCAAATGAATCTAATTGATGTGGTAGCATCCTCAACCAAGTCAAGGATATTGAAGGATAAACAAAGGAAGGATGAGCTTAAGGCTCAACTAGATCAATTGCATGTTTTTCTTAGGAATATTTCATCTCCAAGATCGCAACAGGTTGCTGCGATTGAGACCCCAGTTTTGCTGAGCAAGAAGGAAGTAGATGATTTGGAATAGGTGAGGGGCAAGGCAAAGATGTTGGATCGGTTGTTAAGTAAATTGAATCAAGAAATAGATGGGGTACTAGAGGATATTTTTGAGGTCTACAAAATGACATAAGATCTGATGGAAGAGATGAAACAATATGTTAAAAATTTGGAAGCATAAGAGGAGGAATATAGGGGATACAACCAAAAACTGAAAGAGGTCAATAAATTGCCTAAGACTACCCTCCTAGAATAGTCGATATTAGAAGAAGATAATAAGGATTTTCTGGAAAAGACTTCTTGTATACTCTGATTTAGAACAGATTTCTTATTCAAACACAGAAATGAGGTTCAAGATTCTGTTAAGGACCTAAATGAGCAATTTGAGGAATTGGAGGCCATCATTTCTATTTTAATAAATGTTGAAGTACTTGTAAACGAAGGCTTACCTTTAAGCCAAATAAAGCAGAAATGGACTGAAAGATTTAAAGAGGTTATGCAAAGAGGAGATGTTGGTGACGATTTTTTAATAGATCGATTGATGGACATCAAAGAAGAAATTAGAGCAGCCAAGAGAGAGTTGACAAAGCTGAAAGATATGAGAGGGTTTGCTGTAGCGGAGTTGGAGAGAATTAAGTTTGAATATAGCTGGGTGGATAGGCCTGAATTAGACACATTACAACAAGTCTTCTCCAGCTATGATGAATACATGAAGGAGAAAAGTTCGCATGCATAAATCTCATGCATGCATGGTTTTCTTTTTCTTTGCATGTTGCAAACAATACTGGCAGTTTTCAGAGCACATGACTTTCTTGTTCTTCTATTTTATTTTTCTTCTAGTTTAACTGAGTTTCCAAGGATGATTGTAATCCCTAAAAGGGTGGGTCGACTTAAAATAGAAGACGACTTCAGATTTTGTATATCTATAAATACCCTTTGGGTATCATATTGTAAGGGTCGGCTAATAGAAAATAGAATTGGCCACCTGATATTAGGAGATAGAATTTTTCATAGTGATGACAAGGATACATTGTTACTTGATTTTTACAGTTAAATAAAATTACAGGTTTATGCAATATGGTGTTAGAATAAGTTTTAGTTGATAAGGCTGATGAGTTATAATCTATCTGTATGCCAGTGATTGTGCTGAAGCATGATTGTTTCTTATGTGATCAAATTCATTAGAACAAACCAGATTTAAGGATTATCTTGTTAGATTATCATTGAATTGAATTTATTGAAGTTTGTTGATCTATGATCTTTGCAATGAATGAATTTTTGTTCTTTTCGAAATCTTTGAAATGGTTGTGATATGTGAATTAAAATAAGCACCTTAGATGCATACAATGGTATAGATTATTCTATGAATTGTATCAGGCTTTGGTTTTCTTGATCTATTGGAAAACATTCATTGTTGAAGATATAGTTCTGGATGTTAGATGATTTTGATTCACGTTTTTTGATTTACCCTCTGCCTATCTTTTTCTTTTATTTAAAACCCCTATTAAAGTAGCTCAACGAATAAGTCATTGCTTTTATTCTTTGTTACCAGCATAGGCCCCTTGAACATTACAGCTGCATGGACTGATTGAGTGACACCAAACAGTTGAGAACCAACTACCAGGACCTTGGGAGTTAGGCTACTATATGTTGTCTTTCTTTTTAGGAGAAATAGAGTAGGAATATTCTATTTTAACGTTGTTTGTGTCATTTTCACCATCAACACCTCGCACTCTCATTCTGAAGGAAGATCTATCGTATCAATCTCTGGAAAAGGTAAAGTTGTTGCGAATGTAGTAGCCATTGTGGATAACAACAACCTCAGACGCAACCGAAAGTTCATGAAGCTATCAGAATCTTATTCTTCCATCTTGTAGAAGTTGGTGAAAGATAAGATCCTTACCCTGCCACCCCCTAAACCAGTTAGAGAATCGTACCCTAACTGGTATGAAGAAAACACATATTTTCAGTACCATCGAGTTAATGGACATGATACTAAATGCTACATGCACCTACGTCATGAGATATAGGATTGCATCGAGGATGGTACTATTTTTCTTGATGGAAGTAACCAAAACATGAACAAATCAGTCATGAAAGCTAACAATGACTTGCAAATATACATAGACCTATTTTTGAGACATCCTGCTAACATGATTATCGATCCCTCTGATTTTGTTACTTGCCCCAAGGCATATGTTAACATGATTACTATTACTCCCTCTCATCTTGTGACCAGTTCACCAGATGTAATGTATACTTCACAAGATGTGTCAGCAAATGGTAAGCCTTCTCAGCTTTATATTCTCACTCGCCTCAATGGTAACATTATGACAGGGGTCTTAGTCGACCCCAAGAGTAGAGTGAATGTCATCATGGAGGAGACATTACTCTTAAACTCCCTACAAAGGGAGGAATACAAAAAAAAAAATCCATCATCCATAGGCATGATGGAATTTCTCTTAAACCTTATGGATCGATAATGTTGTTCGTCCTGGTTCAACACAAGAACATAGACATGGTCTTCAATGTTATCCCTAAGTCAAACCTATTTAGAGTGAAGCTAGGTATACCTTGGTTGGCTTCCATAAATGGGATCGCCTTCATAATCCATAAATTCCTTAAGTTTTCCCATGAGGGTGTCATGCACATGGTGCATGATACTGGATATCAGCTTGTGGTATCTCATGGTGGATACTCGTTGGATCACTTTTGGCCCACTCCCATCAGTTTGCTCCCACAAAGAGTGAACCTACTTTATAGGAACTATTTGAAGTATAAGACTGGATGCAAGGGATAGCCAAAGTTGACCCTTCCCATAGCTAAGTAGCCAACTGCCTCCTCCTCCCAAAATGGAAAGGAGAAGATTGCTCCCTCTCGGGTTGAGTCATCTACTCCCCTCTCTTGGGAAGAGTATTGGATGAACAAGCCTAGGTTCTACCTGCTGAGTCCGATGATGCCTCCTTGGCGAAAGCCCAAAATCAGGATATCAGATCTCGCTAAGGGGTCCCTAGGACCCTGGTACTATTTGTATGGAAAAACAAAAGGCTTGCGAAGATAATTTTCTCCTCCACCTCTTCCTATTCCCCCAAATAGAAAAGGATCCACCTCTAAGTTAGTAGAGTCGATTCCTACCACCATTTCTGAACCTACCCCTTTTGCTCCCATTCAAGAGTTTGTCCTTCCACTGGAAACAACCGTAGAAGACACTCCCATAGCTAAACAAAATCCTTCCATTCTTTTTCAAGCTCTGACTCTTGGTTCGAAGAGTCATAGTAACTGCCTTGCATGTGAGCACAAGCTCCAGCGAAAGGCCCTCCTAGCTGAGCAAGCCTCCTCACAGAAGAAGGAAGAGGACAAGACGACACCTCCTATTGTGTTCTCCTCTTTCCCCTCTTCTGCCTTTGATCCAACTAGCTCTGAATCTCTTTTGGCTCCTACTATGAGCATACATGCACTTGGAAAGGTGAAGGTGTTTATCGCTCCTTCTATGGAGTTGCCATTGTTGACTTCCATTCCAGACGTCTCGCCTTTCCTAAAGCCCATGGAAATGGTTAATGTAGACACTAAAAATTGGTCTAGGCCTGCGAGTACCACTTTCGACATAATTTTCTAATGTCCATGGTCTTAATTAAATAATGTTAATTATTTAATTACTTTCCTAAACACATCTTTCTTCTATTAATTAAATAACCTTTTAATTATTTGATTAATTCATTATGACCCTTATTCAACTATGATTAATTAAATAAATCGTATTTATTTAATTGCGTCGCTAATTAATTGATTCCCTTTTTGAATTAAATAATTTATTATTTAATTTACCTCTTATCATATTTCGACTATAATTAAATATTCTTTTCAAATTATTTAATTATTCAATTAACCTTTTCAACAGTCAATTAAATAAATTATTATTTGTTTAATTAAATCATTTCAATTTTAAATGTTGAATTAAATTAACATTTAATTCATAATTAATTGTTTCTATCACATTTTTCTATCACCTGATTATCTAATTATTCAATAATCATCTAACTTGAGATCTATTTAAATCTGTTAGTTATCTTTGGAATCAATATCTGATCATATCTGCAAAGAGACTCTCTATCACAACTAGTCAATTAACAAGCTCTAACTTATATGCATGAACATATTTATTAATTAAATATCTTTATTTAATTTAATTCATGTTTGCATTTGAATAGATTGTGGTTGAGTTCTAACTTTATCCTTTTCATTCAAAGTCTTATTCTTCTATTTTCAAAGACTTTCAACTAAAGATTAAATCATTTATTTAATCTTAATGTCTATTCTTAAATATTTTCAAACAATCTTAACACCATATTAAATTATTATTCTAATTTAATCTTTATCCTGCAAAATTTCCTAACTCATGATCTAACTGAAACATAACTCACATCGCATGGCATTCAACAATCTTGATCGTTGATCTCTCTTTTGAATCTGAGTCGATCATTCGAAAACCAACTTTCTATAAATTGGCTAATCTTCGACATTATTCCTCCTCCCGAAATCAATACACTTTTTGGAAGAACTTAATCTTCAATATTTTTCTTAGACATACATCAAGGCTATGCTTGCATACATACAAAAAATCTGAGGGCAAGAATACCGACATGGAAAAATGGAGAAGGACAATCAAGATAATTTGAGGAAATGGATTGATATTCAATGAGACTATTTTGATTTTTTTTTATTTGCTTTTTAGTTCATTTTATCTTGTTCTTTGTTGTTTGATTTAGATTTATGCATGCTAGATTAGATTTAACCATATTACTGTGCAACATCCATTTTATCTACATTACATTTGTTGAACCCGACGTGAAGCACACTTCAAACTTCGCGACTCCATTCCGCTTTTCCATTTTTTATTTTGCAAGTATCATACGGAAAACCGCATCTGACAAATACCGTGATGCATCTAACAACCTGAGCCACATTCAAGACCTACCACAACACATTCGACAATCAACATCGTGACGCATCTGTGAATTGAAATGACACATCTGGCTGGTAATAATTTCAACTTTTAACTTCCGTATTTTTGCATTTTGATAGTTTTCATTTTTATTTTATTTTTCGTTAATCTTTTGTTTACAACTATGTTTTAGGAGGATAACATTGTTTTTGCAAGGCGAATTGTAGAAGACTTTGAAAACCAAAACCCCTTCTTTTATGTAGGATGAATGATGAAGACAACCGATAAAGTACTAATCAATTGCATACAGGACCTATTGTCGAAGACTTTAAATATTTAAAATGAACTTTTGTGTTTGGTAGTTAGATAATTGTCTTTTGGCTTAAAATTAATGATTGTTTACTTTGTCTGGTGTGGAAGCACACTTTATAATTACCCTTACGATTCGGTATATCAAAGTATCCTCTCACCTTGCACATTCAATTGATCCTAGGTGTAAGAGAAACAATTACTGACTCTAGAACTTGGGCCTATCTTGGTCGGAAAAAGTACTCACCCCAAGACGACTCAGACCGGTAACATGCTTGTCGCCAGCGACTTCCAGCCAGTATATAAAAGTGGATTTTTTGGGGAAACCCCAAAAATCACGCTCATTGTTTCATCAAGAAGGGCATAAATGGTCTCTCGCCATACTAGATGGTGCCTCATGAACAAAATTCCCTTACTAAAAACCTTGTTTTAGTTTTACCAAAATCCCAATCTATTTACTTGTGCAGCAGGTCAGACCTGTGAAGCCATTTTACATTCTTATGGTTCATGTGTAGAGATGAAATGTATGCCATGGGAGTTTCATCGGTACAATATCTTGGCTGCCCCATATAAGTGAGTGTCATGGAGGGGAGCTAGTGGGGTCAAGCTATTAGTCATCTACCTTGAAAATGCGTAGCTAGAGAATTCCAAGTAAGAACTCAGTAAATATTGTCCAGCAGAGCCTAGGTTGTACTTGTCTTCTAATTTTAATGTCAAACTAAAAACACTTTGTATTATGTGCTTGTTTTTTCTTTATTTGTCGTAACTTGATCATTAAATTGAGTCAGTCATAAAATTGTCGTAAAAAAACCGCAACTGTCATATTTCGAATCGCATGTGTCTTTTTGAGTCGCAACTATTAAACAAAAAACCACATGTGTCTGTCAACATATTTAGTTTCATAGAGTTTAGATTCTGAGTCGCAACTATCATATTTCAAGCCGCATGTGTCTTTATGAGCCACAACTGTCAAACAAAAAGACGCATGTGTTTGTCAACACATTTAGTTTCATAAAGTATACTTTATGAGTCACATATGCTTATTAAGTCGCATCTGATTTATGAGTCGCATTAATCATAAGTTAAACCGCATCTATCATCAAAATTCATATTTGTCTATCAACATTTGAGACTTAGTTTGGTCAATTTACCACATCTGAAACCTAAAAAACATCTATCAAATACATCAACACATCTGAAACGTGAACCACAATTGACTGTCAACAATATTTTTTGAAAAAATGCAAACTCAGTCTGAAACAAACCTGTCTTTTTCACTTTTGTTTCTTACGATCAACCTTGAACAAAAACTGGAAAAAATTGCTCAAAATCCTTGCATTATTAGGTGTCATTTAAGTCTTAGTGATAGTCATCCTAAGTTGCAAACATTTAGACACCCCATAGGAAGCTACATATCGTAGAATAGAACAAATTTTTGTGTCATTGGATACGTTCATGCTCCGATTTGTCCTTGTCATTGAACCTAGTCACTATTTTGCTATTAGTGAATCCTTCCAGCTCAATAGTCTAGTTTGGGAAATTCACCTTGTCAGTTGTCTTTTTCCTACAATCAGGTTCCTTGGTAAAGTTAGATCCTTGCTTGGATTTATTCCATAGGTGGTAGGTTATACCCATCTTGGAATCATTTACCATCATAGTCTACTTGAATTTTGAATAATGTCCATTCTAGCATGCATCATCCTAGTATATGTCATTTTAGAACAATCCTTAATTTTTAGTGACATCCTTTATATTCAAAAAATTCCAAAAATATAGAAATAGGACATATCACTTTTTAGACATAGTTTGCATTACCTCATTTTGAGCAACTTTTCATGGTGGAAACAAGGTCTAAGAAGAAATACAAAGCAATGTCAGACCCTAACTAATCTGTCAATCCTTTCAAAAACCAACCATCAGGGAAAGAGAGACCACACACAACTTTTCTTGAAAAACACGTCACTAGAGACACACATGGAAAAAAAATTATTGAAGACATAGACGCTGTCGTACAAGATCTTGAGTTTGCATCCTTTATGGATGAGTGTTTGGAAAAGGATCCCCAATGATATCTAGCAAATTTGCTAGTAGAAGGTGCGACACTACCACTGGGATTTGATGTTCACACTTTGAAAACAAAAACTACTCAACCAACACAAACCATGACATCAAGTGTTTATGTTCCTCAAATTACCGCAACAATACCAACTGGCATGCCTACTCAAACATCATCAATTGTAAACACAACCCCATTCAACATAACATGAGGTTTACAATTCACTATGGGGGCATCTTCATCAAACCCCTTTGGTACAAATACTACTGGTAAGAGATCCAAAGTCGACACGAATACAACTATACCTCATAGCAATACTGGTATTGTACCCAAATAGAACATTCCAATAGGAAATATTCCTACACCAAACCAAAACATTCCAATAGGAAATATTCCTACACCAAATCAGAACATTCTGATAGGATAATCCTTACAGGAAATATTCCTACACCAAACCAAAACATTCCAATAGGAAATATTCCTACACCAAATCAGAACATTCTGATAGGATATATCCTTACACCGAATCATAACATTCAAAGCCAAATCACAATCTGTCATAGAACATAGCATTTCAGAACACCTACATTGATCCTAACAATGAAAACAACATGTCCTTGACACACGTAGATGTTCTCCAAAATCAAATGAAAATCCTTCAACAATAGATGGACAACATTTTTGTGTCAGGAAAATGAACTATCTCAGCACAAGATTTATGTCCATGTCCTTTTGACAAAGCGCTATACATGACATCCTTCCCACACAAATACATTATACCCAATTTTCCTGAGTATAATGGGAGGAGGAATCCTTTAGAACACATTAGAGAATTCTCTACAACATGCATGGACATATCATATGACCCCACATACTTGATGAGACTATTTCCGCCAACCCTTGTCGGGATAGCACTGGAATGGTTCTCTAAAATACCATATGGCATACGATCATGGGGTGAATTAGCTGAGAATTTTTTGAACACTTTTACTTCAACATAGAAAATGAAATAACAATAGCTACCTTGTGTCACACAATGCAAGAAAAAGGAAAAAATTTCACCACTTTCTTCTAGAGATGGAGAATTTTAGCTATTAGATGTCCAGTTGAGATACTAGAAAAAAAAAAGTCACAATATTCCTTGAAAATATTCATCGAAAAATGAGAAGTGACTTAAGGGTACATTGTTGTACTTTATTCCTGGACTTGGTATAAAAGGTCATCATACTTGAAAAAGGCCTTATTGACAAATGAGAAATTAAAGTACCAGGCAGAAATCCAGTTGTTCAACATCAAAATGCTCCCAACGATAGAAACAAGTTCTAGTCTAGAAACAAAAATGTTACAAATGATGGTATTGTTGATGCTAAGACCATACATGCAGGACTAGTAATGACACTTAGAGGTTACAACCCCAATCAAGACATGACGAGTAATCCAGATCAAACAACAAATTTGTCCAAAATTCGCAACAACAATGACCACAAAGGAGATTTCCTAAATGCCAATTTACCCCTTTGGGACAACCAATCGAGATAATTTCCAAAGAACTAATTAAACATGATCTCCTAAAACCTTTGGAACCAAAATAGTATGATCCTTGACAGTTTAAACCCTCATGGTGGGATGATAATGCCTATTTTGAATACCATCAAACAAAGGGACATAACCTACAACAAAGCCGACAACTGAAGAATATCATACAAGACTTTATTGAAGACGGAACCATAGAGGTCAATGGGCAGAAAAATACCAAGAACAGTGATCATAAGGTCTTCAGAGACCCATTACATGACCATGGGAAAGGAAAGGCCTCCAATTCGGGAACTAAGACTAATACATCAGACACTTATGCAAATACCAAGTATGACTATGGCAAAGGTACAATCATAAATTACCTCCAAGTTGCAAATGAAAATATCCATACTATCACCATTAAGAAGCATCCTGAATGTGTTGTAAATATGCGGAGAACTAAGATAACTCTTTCAGGTCCTTCTTCTGAGCCACCTACATAGTCTTCCAAGTCTAAGTATAATTTGCTTGATCAACTGGGCAAGACCCTAGAACGGATATCCATCTTGGAACTATTGACTTTATCACCAGATCATTGAGCAATTCTCGACAAAGCCTTACAAAGCATAACTATCCCTACCAACTTAGATTTCAATCATTTCAAAGAAATGGTAGGATACTTAACCAATTCCCATCATGCCACATTTTCTCAATAGGATTATTCAACTAAAAAGACTAATCATAATGACCCATTACACCTAGAAGTCTTAGTCCATCAATCCAAAGTCAAACAAGTCTTGGTAGACGGAGGAGCAAGTTTGAACCTTTGTACCCTGAAATTGGTTAAGGCATTAGGATTCTGATAAGCATGCATGGACACCACTAAGAGTATAATCATTAAGGTTTACGATGATAAGGAAATATCATCCAAAGGAGTTGTCACACTCCCTATCAGGATTGGCCCTACAGTTATGGACACTAGCTTCCGAGTCTTGGATCTCACCCTTCCATATAACCTTTTGTTAGGTAGACCTTGGATACATGCAATGAAATTTGTACCTTCCACATATCACCAATGTCTTAAATTCTAGTACAATGGCACCGAGATCACGATTGATGGTGATACAGATCCTTTTCAATATTGCACAAGCCTACATGAAATACCACAATGACAGGTGATAGTTAACCAAGAGTCTTCATCTTCCACCTTATCCCTATGCGTTGATCCATCAACTCTTACCAAGTCCATTTCATCACAGCCACCATCATCCACTCCTAAGCTCGAGATCCAAGACAAGGGTTGTGGAGAATATCACATAAAGGAATCCTATTGTGTCAGTCAACTAGTTCCACCGAAGACATATGGTTTACCCATGGTAGATAGGAGTAAATCTATAGTCACATTTCATGTTCCTCCTACAATGAAATTGAAAAAATGGGGAGAGTTAAGTGAAGAAGTTGTGGACCAAGATGATATTACCTCCTAGTTATACTAGGAAGACAATCAATACCCCTCACCGTCTATTCAAATAGATAAGGATCAATATGGAAAATTCTTTATGATAATGCAAATCAAAGGCTATGACAAACATAGTGGGTTAGGACTACATCAGAATGGAAGGACTGAACCAATCATTATCTCACCACGACTGAAAGACCTAAGGCTAGGGTTTCAACCGCTTAGAATTGGCTTTCCTAGTACTTTGTAACCATTTCAAGAGGAAGTAAGTGCTTATGAATACATCAATATATCTCACGAACCACTTGCCCCAGTTTACAATGAATCCCCTGACTTGAGCGACTATGAATGGGATTCCCTTTCCTCTACCAGCACCATGAACCTAGATAAGTTATTTGGGGAACTTGAAAAAATGATAAAACCCATACCGAATCCATCTAGCCCTCATCTTAAAAATCCCTTATCCAAAGAAGAATGGCTTAAGAATTATTATTAGGAAACCCTTGATCTTGCATCTCGGGAACCTAACGAACCATCTTCTGACGACCTAGCCCTTATAGTAGTCCCACATTAGAGTTTACCTACCCATAGGAAAAAGAACAAAAAGGAGTTATTCCAAAACTTTTGTGACCATGTCAACCACTCTATATTCACCTTGTCAGCCTCCACATTTGATAACTCTGATGATGACATTCCCCTCATATATCCCCAACTTATTGATTGGGATCAAAAAGGTACACCCATTTTACACACATTTGAGAACGACAAAGCAATAGGTGAGTTCATGGGACTTCGAGAAGGCATACCAAGAGGGGATCATAAAGCTGGATTTACCATTAAATTTGATGACAAAGCATATTTTAGGGAGTTCGTTTACACCTCTAGTCACAAAAATTAAAATTAAAAGAAAAAAAATGAAAATGAGAAAAATGACAAGTCCCTAGGTGAAAACCGAAAGGTGCCTTTGGACAAAGAAATAGTAAAAATAAAGGATGTATCCGAGGATGAAAACCTCTCTGAGGCACCCAAGGATGGAGGTTTGAAAATTCTCCCAGTTGCTTAGGAAATATCACCAATGTTAGTAGAGGAGTTTGTTGAAGTCAACATAAACACAGAAGAAAAACCTCAGGTAATATACTTTGCAGCCTCTTTGACAAAGAGCGAACAACCTGAGTTTTGAGACTTCACAAAGAGATAGATAAACTTTGCATGGTCATATGCTAACATGTGTGGGATGGATCTAGACCTTATATTGCACTATCTACCATTACAACTTGGTATTAAGCCCGTCAAACAAAAGCTAAGGAAGATGCATCCACAAATCGCTTTACTCGTCAAAGCAGAACTTAAGAAACTATTGGATGTCAGATACATAAGATCTATAGACTTTACATAATGGATTTCAAATCTTGTGCCAGTGACCAAACCAACTGGGGGCATCAACATTTGTATATACTTTAGAGATATCAACAAGGCGTGTCCTAGGGATGACCTCCCTTTTCCGAACATTAACATGATAGTGGACCTTACAATAGGATACGAGATGCTATCCCTTATGGATGGTTTCTATGGGTATAACCAGACCAAAATTGTAGATGAAGACCAACACAAGACAACTTTCACAAGTCCATGGGGAACATACTACTAGAATGTTATGCCTTTTGGGCTCAAAAAAGTAGGAGCTACGTATCAACGTGCAATGACGACTATTTTCCATGACCTTGTACATAATCTCATGGAAGATTATGTCGATGATCTCATAGCTAAATCAGTAGCAAGGGAAGATCATTTGAAAGTTCTAGACAAGATATTCCAAAGGCTAGAAAATTACAAAGTCAGACTAAATCCAAAGAAATGTGTCTTTGGAGTGAAATCAAGGAAACTTCTAGGATATATCATTTCTAGAAGGGGAATTGAAGTATACCTAGCAAAGGTAAAATTTATCATAGAAATGCCTCCCCTAGCCAACATTGGTCAACTAAGAACACTACAGGGAAGGTTACTCCATCAGGCGCTTCATTGTACAACTAGCAGAGAAAATACATCCATTCCAACATTTTCTCAAGAAAGGAGTACCGTTTGTATGGACACCTAGATGTTAGGAATATTTCCAATAGATCAAGGATTATCTGCTCACTCCACCTATGTTAATGCCACCTACAAATGACATAACTTTGATACTTTACATTTCAGCAACTCAGTCAGCATTAGGAGCCCTTCTCGCACAAAATGATGATCAAGGTCATGAAAGGGAAGTGTACTACATCAGTCGTACCTTGGTGGGATATGAACTAAACTACAATAACATAGAATGTGCCTATCTTGCGGTAGTCTTTTCTACTCAAAAACTTTGGCACTATATGCTAAACCGCCAAACCATGTTGGTCGCAAAGATTTATCCTCTCAAATATCTCCTAAGTAAAGAAATATTAACAGGTCAATTGGCTAAATGGGTGATGATACTTAGTGAATATGACATCCAATATGTGGAGAGGAAATCTATAAAAGGACAATTAATTGCAAATCAGTTAGAGATGCACCCATGAAGGCAGACCATCCTTTAGTGGCATATTTTCTTGATAATTTTATCTTCAAAGTTGACACTAGAACCAAATGGAAATTATACTTTGATGGGTCACATACTAATCATGGTCCAGGAGCAAGAATATTATTTGTTACACCTCAAGGTGATAATATTCCTAAATCATTCAGGATTGCTTTCCCTTGCACCAACAACATAGCGAAATATGAAGCCTTAGTGACAAGACTAAGAATGGCAGCCCAATGGAATATTAAGAGTCTACATGTTTATGGAGATTCTCAACTAGTAGTCTGGCAAGTAAATGATGATTATGAAACTAAATATGAGAAAATTTCCCCCTACAAGTGCATGGCCGATAGATTCAAGTAGTAATTTGATGACATCACCTTTCAACAAATACCACGCATTTAGAACAAGGCAGCAGATTCTATGGCAACCATGGGTTCCTTATTGGATATTCCTAGCAACGTGCCTAAGTTCAAGTTTTTGGTCGAACAAATGTTGGTCCCTGCCTATGATGTCCCCGATTCCATGATGGTGTGTACAATTGTTGGTCCTACTTCCCTTTGGTACAAGGACTTATATGACTATCTAAATGCCCAAATCTTACCTTTAGACCTATCAAACAACCAATGTACAACCTTTATCCGTAAGTCAGCCAAATACACCATCATCGGAGATACCGTATATAGACGTACCTTAGATAACACCTTAATGAGATGTCTCAATATGGAAGAAGCACAACAAACCTTGCGAGCGATACACAAGGGTATATGTGGATCCCATTCTAGCAGTCCTACTTTAACCCACAAGATTATGAGGTTAGGTTATTATTGGCCTATAATGGAAAAGGACTCATATATCTTTGTTAAGATGTGTTGACAATGTCAGATACACAGAGATTTGATATGCGTGCCAGCATAGGAGATCCATCCAATTACTTCACCATGGCCCTTTACCTAATGGGGGCTTGACCTCATAGGTAAGATACACCCTCCATCATCCAATGTCTATAAGTTCATCATAACCACCACCAAATACTTCACCAAATGGATTGAGGCTATTCCCATGACATACATCACTGACACACAAATATCCAAGTTTATCCTAAACTATATCCTGCCTTATGGGCTTACCGCACAAGCATCCATTCTCCCACTGGTGCCACTCCAAACTCCCTAGTATTTGGATCTGAAGCTATCTTACCTATTGAGGTTGAAATTCCTTCCCTGAGGGTATCCTTGAAAGGTCATATAGTGATGAAGAATACCATTTATCTAGATTGTAGGAGTTAGAATTACTAGACAAATGAAGACAGAAGGCACTAGACCATTTGCAAGCATATCAGAACCATCTTCATCGCAACTATAATAGGAAAGTTCTAAATCAACACTTTGACATTGGTGACCTGGTCTTAATGGAGAACCCCATGAATCAAGTTGAATGAGAAAAACTAGGTAAGTTTGAAGCTAATTGGTTAGGGCCCTATATTGTCACAGAAGCTTTTGGATCAGGAGCGTATCAACTCTATACCCCTGAAGGAGAACAACTTTTTGTCACCAGTCAACAACCTTCATCCAAAGAGGTTCTATGTGTACCTTCTAAGAACTATGTCTTAATTAGAAAAATAAAATAAAAAACAAAAAAAACAAAAAAATGGTTATCTTGATGAAAACCTGGCAAACAGGCGTCTTTGTAACACCAATTTTTTTTAAAAAATCAATAAAATAGTAAAGAGAAATAATTCATCCAATAGTGAAAACCACTTCGGTGGTGCTATGGATAAGTAGCATGGTGGAAACCTAGAAAATAGGCATCATGTGTAGTCAACTTCACTCCTTCATCTACCATCATTCCAATCAGACTTTTCACCATCACTCATAATAAATGGTTGTCTTATCCATTACTTGGAATGATAGACATCAAGTCCACTCTGTTGCATTCCCCACTCCATCTTGTATGTCTTATTCTCGATTGGGGGAAAAGCCTCACTCTATGTCATGTGGACCTTGTACATAGCATTACACCAAACATCAAAAAATGTCCTAAAAATATCCAAAAACATCAAAAATACTCCAAAAAGACAAAAAAATCAAAAACATATCAAAAATCCCAAAAACAGAGTTAGATTCAGTTGTGTCAGGTCAGTCGTAGACATAGTCAAACTACATTGCCTCTACGACTAGACGTAGGAAAGGCCATCAATTGATGTGCCCCTGAGGCATTAGGTCTATTTGTCTAGGTTTGTCATGTATCACACACATAAAATCATGACTTAGTCTTTGTATATATCAAAGTCAGTGATCGTGTTGAACTACGAGGTCTCTACGTGTACAACGTAGGCAAGGCTATCAGTCGATGAGACCCCGAGGCCGCACTAGGTCATTCCAATAGGGTTTATCACATTCACTATCACACACATTGCATATGATCAACTTAAGTACATATTTTTCAGTCAGTTATGTCAATTAAATTTTGGTCAAACTACGAGGTCTATGCATGTACAACATAGGCAAGTCTATCAATCGATGAGCCCCTGATACCGAATTAGGTTAAACCTTTAGGGTATATCATCTCAAATCATACATAGTCAACAAACACACACTTATAACAGTCAAAGAATCAAAACAAGTCATGCATCAACAAGGCGAACATGTCAAAACTATCATCAAGTCAAAATCAAACACATTGTCAAAGTTGTCAACTTATGTCTTAAGCAAGATATGTCTTTCTTGTCAATGACCATCATCAAATTATCATAGCCTCATGAAGCTTTTCACATCAATGACATCAGGCTCCAACATCTTATATGACATGTGTCTTTCTGAAGCATGTTACTAGTTTCCTCAAGGATGTCCCATGAAGGATTTTGAGTCATGTTACTAGTTTCCTCATGTTACTAGTTTCCTCAAGGATTTCCCATGAAGGATTTAGAGGAGCAATGATGTCTCATGACCCGTCTTTTCTTTTTTTGTTGTTTGTGGTTTGTCTAGACAAAAAGACTGGGGCAACTGTGCTTTTAGTATGAGTTAAGACACTCCTTGTTTGTGACTATCTTTTTTTCACAAGTGGATGACTTTGTACACTATGATCTATCTTATATCATGGTGTGTACTATACATCTGTGTCAGTCCCACCCAATGATGTTACAATGCAAAGCTTAGTATATATATGGAAAAATATCAAAGATCATATGTCTTTCAAACAAGCTTCTTTGTTTCTTACTAACATTTTGAAACATCCATGTTAACATTTTTTATTTCTTGCATTAAGATGGAGTCCTATGACACACAAAAATATAAGCATCCTACATATGCATTCATGTTAGAAAAATCATGTAAATACCATACATTGTAAATCATATATATCTTGCATTCCAAAAACAAAAAAATATAGGCACTTATCATATCTAGGAAATCATGGCATAATAAGCATTCAATTGTCATAGGGTACATAATGAAAACATTGCATGTACATATATCATAACATGTAGAAATCAGTGCATGTATAAACATCACATTGTATTCCACAATCATCAAATATATACATAACATTTAGCCACTATCATATAGAATCAACATAACATCATAGACTACATAAACACATCATAATATAGAAATGATCATTCATAACATGTATATATCAAATAAACAATAACATATCATAGGAAACATAATCATATATGAAAAAAATACATCATCATAAATAGAACTACATATCATATGAAAAGCCGCCAAAAATCATATATATATATATATATTGCTCAAAATAACATGTGTCACAGTACAATGTTAGAATGTATCAATAAATAAAAATGAGCTCGCAGGCTCTAAAACCAAAGTACAATGTCTACAAACATGGAAAATTCAATGAGTCCCACTACCGCTACTCCCATGTGGTGAACATGGAGGAAACTGCCTCAAAAGTACTCTTTGTGAGGTGGAAGGCTTGTCATATGGACCTGTCCTCGGTGGTCCTACCTCACCCTTTGTGCTTTGTATCCTAGTTTGACTCCTACTCTGTGATCTATGGTTGTGTGCCTCAGAAAAGCTAGGAGCTCATCTCTCAGCTAGCACGATTGACTCATACATATCCTTGTAATATGAAGCCCTCTCCACTACTCTAACTAGCTCATGAGAAAAACCATCAGATGAAGTACCACTATAGAGGCATCTAATCTTTGTAAACTATTGCTTTGTCTCCTACCTCCGAGCTACTATCTGATCTCTCTCCATTAGAGCACTGTCTCTCTCCATCTATAGGGAATCCTGCTCTGTAGTAACCACTCTCAATCTCTCCGCCAATGACTCCCTAGCACTATCTCTATGAGCCTCCTCATCTCGCCTACCCTCTACTATCTTATCTCGGAGCTCTCTCTCCTGCTCCTCCATATGTATCTCCTCCTCAACATCATCCTCTCCATAACCTGCTAGTATGCCAAGGGGATCAATCTCCATGTACTCTCTCTTGACCTCCTCTTTTGCATGCTCCTCAATCCCAACCTCCCTATCAATACAACCTCTGCATGCTCCTCTGCTATTGCCTCCTCAGTATCATACTCTCCTCTACTCTCCACTCCACCCCCAAGGTCCAACATCAGTATGTCCTTAGCCTGAGCCTCTCAGATAGGTGATAATCCACCTAACCAACCACCTCTCCATCCTCTCTGACCTTGTCTCTTGCCCCAACCACCACCACCACCTTGACCATCATCACCACTATCTCTTCTTCTAACCCTGCCACCACCTCTGCCTCTACATCACCCTCTCATCCTTGTCCCTTGTCTCTCCACTGGTGTCAATTGATCTAGATTTGTGTATGGCACAGGAAGATGTGTTGCCCACTAGGTATCATATGCAATCGTAGTCCTAGGATCCGTTGCTCCACCCCTCCATCCCCAATGTAATGGTTGTAAAGTATGGATATCTGCCTTTGCAATAGCAACTAGTATCATAGGCCCCCACAAAGGAACCTCTCTAGATGATCAAACAAACTCTGCTCATCCTGCACCTCACCAAACTGTCTTAGCACACAGTCTGGCAGATGTCTCTCTATAATGTGCACACTGGAAACAATCCTCCCAATCAGGTACTGTGTCTACCGACAGTAGGGTAAATGTCTGTCCTCTTCTGACCATCTCTCATAGTCCATGTATGGTCTCCATGTAAACTGAACCAATGTGTCCAGGGCATGTCTCCAATATCTGGTACCTCCCACGTGGCTTTGTGTGATGTTTCTCATATAGCAAAAAACATGAGGAAATATCACCTCCTGATCAGTAGTAACTGGAGGACGGAACACCACAATGTGCTCCCATGCCCAAACCATAAGAAAAGTAGTATCGCAGCTCATCGACTGTGCATCTCTATATGCTATATCATGCAAATCGAAGTAAAGAATAGCTAACAGATAGGGACCCCAAGCATATACAACCTCTCTCTCTAACATCCCAACTAACATCTCCCCCCACCCAATAGGAAATCCATGACCCCGACGGTTAGGAAGAACTATCCTAGCAATCAAAGAACATAATATACAATCTATCCACTCATATCTATCTACTAGCACTTGCCATCTAATCTCATAGTGATCTATCCCTAAACTATGAATTTCATCATATACATAATATCTTCTAATCTCACTAAAACCCCTATGGGTATCATACATCACTCTCTCTCCTCTAATAGGTAATCTAAGGATCCTATAAACATCATCCAACGTGACAGTTGCCTCTCCAGTAGGCAAATGAAATGATGAAGTCTCTAAATGCCACCTCTCGCATAGGGCAGTGAGCATACCTCTGTTTTCCCGAATATTGGGCATGGTGCATACATGATGAAGTCCAAGTCTCCATAGCAAGCATGTCTCTGCGCTCACTAACCGATCTCTGAGCTCGAAAGTATCCGGTGGTGACTCCAGAGTATAAATAGGATCTAGTATAACCTGCAAAAGGGCATTAAAACAAGGTGTCAACATCAAATCATTCTAATTTTCTATTAGCAAATTTTTTTCTAAACTTTGATAGTCAAATGTGTCCTTTCAAAAACATATGTAGTGCACATTTCATATGCATCATTCTTATTTGCAAATGCGGTGCATAACCCTACATGCCTCGAATACACATGCATATGCGTTTTACGTTGCAAATGTGTCTCAAACTAGACAATTCAAACCAAACAGGCACATGCATGTAACTAACTGCACATGCATTGCATTATATTTCCTATCTAATATGCAAATGCGGTTCATTTAAGAAAATGTGTTTTACTATCCTGCATGTGCCTATCCTATTCACATATGTGATGCACTAAACCAAATGCAGTGCATTAAATTACAAATGCATGTATTCCCTAAATGACCTAATCATGCCTATACGTGATTTTACATATGAGATGTATTGCGAGCAGATGCGTTGCATACGAACACATATGTGTTGACCTTTAAAAGGCCACATTTGCAAAATTAAGTTTAGATGCCTAAAACTACATGCAAAACAAAAATTCAAGAGATCATTTCAAGGTTCATACTGGGGGTCCCACATCGGCTAGCCATTAGAAGGTCTGGATCCTGTATTCGTGATGGTGTGTGTACGGTACTGGAGACATTTCGCCGAGAGCTTAGAGAAAAATCTTCAATTCTTCAAGTCTTAGGGGTGCAAATGACTTGATTTTCACCCTAGTTCCTATTTATACCTAGGGTTAAAAATGGAATTTCTTCAAACCTTGTCTATTGGCTATGTAAACTTCCAACTTTCATCAAACCATACACGTCCCTAACATTTCCAAATTCAATTATGTCAACTCCATAGAATTTTTGACCATCAAATTGACTTATTGGGAATATTTCCTCATTTTTTTGAAATTTTAAAAACAATTGTCAATTTTCCCGAGGGGGCATACCCTAACTTGTTTCATACTGGGGCACGATTGGGGCATGTTTTTAATGATTTTCTTTGACACCGCGATAAATAGCATTGTATCAAAGAGGGGCAAACTATAGACACTGAAAATTGGTCTAGGCTTGCGAGTACCACTTTCGATATAATTTTCTAATGTCCATGGTCACAATTAAATAATGTTAATTATTTAATTACTTTCCTAAACACATATTTTTTCTATTAATTAAATAACCTTTTAATTATTTGATTAATTAATTATGACCCTTATTCAACTCTGATTAATTAAATAAATCTTATTTATTTAATTACGTCACTAATTAATTAATTCCCTTTCTGAATTAAATAATTTATTATTTAATTTACCTCTTACCATATTTCGACTATAATTAAATATTCTTTTTGAATTATTTAATTATTCAATTAACCTTTTCAACAGTCAATTAAATAAATTATTATTTGTTTAATTAAATCATTTCAACTTTGAATGTTGAATTAAATTAACATTTAATTCATAATTAATTGTTTTTGTCACATTTTTCTATCGCCCAATTATCTAATTATTCACTCATCATCTGAATCAAGATCTATTTAAATCAGTCAGTTATCTTTGGATTCAATATTTGTTCGTCTCTGCGAAGAGACTCTCTATCACAACCAGTCAATTAACTAGTTCTAACTCATATGCATGAACATATTTATTAATTAAATATCTTTATTTAATTAATTAATTCATGTGTGCATTCGAATAGATCGTGGTTGAGTTATAACTTTATCCTTTTCATTCAAAGTCTTATTCTTCTATTTTCAAAGACTTTCGATTGAAGATTAAATCATTTTTTAATCTTAATGTTTATTCTTAAATATTTTCGAATAGTCTTAACACCAGATTAAATTATTATTCTAATTTAATCTTTATCCTACAGAATTTTCTAACTCACAATCTAACTGACACATAACTCACATCGCATGGCATTCAACAATCTCGATCATTGATCTCTCTTTTGAATCTGAGTTGATCGTTCGAAAACCAACTTTTTATAAATTGGCCAATCTTTGGCATTATTCCTCCTCCTGAAATCAATACACTTTCTGGAAGAACTTAGTCTTCGATATTTTTCTTAGACATACATCAAGGCTTTGCTTGCATACATACATAAAATATGAGGGCAAGAATACCGAAACGGAAAAATGGAGAAGGACAATAAAGATAATTCAAGGAAATGGATTGATATTCGATGAGACTATTCGGATTATTGTTTTATTTAATTTTTAGTTCATTTTATCTCGTTCTTTGTTGTTTGATTTATATTTATGCATGTTAGATTAGATTTAACCATCTTACTATGCAACATCCATTTTATCTACGTTATAGTTAATACTTTGTTCGCATCCATAGCAGTGCTTTCCTCTTCTCCCTCGACCCCCCTTGCTTCATTTGTGGGGAGTTCACCTCCTCTGATGAAGAAGAAGGTAGAGCATGGCCCCTCCAGCAATGGAGAACATAAGAAAAGTCCACCTCCTCCGAAAGGTGGCCCCGTGCTGACTTGTTCTGTCCTAGTGTCGGAACCAGTCCTGATCTCCCATGAGTTTGTCACCACTCCCGAGTCTCTCGGTGAGCCTAGCAGTGAACCTCAGGTGAAAACTCCTCCATCCATTGAGGTGAAACATGGTACTCCTGTTAAGTGTATGTTTAACTCGGTGGATGAAATTTTGACCTTGTCAGCGATCTTCACAAATTCATTGACCTTAGACCCACAATATTTGAGCGGTGGAGACCTCACTGGTCCATCTACCTTAGCCCTTGTTGTGGGAGGATCGGAAGCTCCTCCCCTTAACATCACACTTTTGCAAGACCATCATCCTTCCCTCTACGATGATCTAGAATGGGAAGCTCATGACCTCTTGGTCGACTAGTGTTAGGGGAGACTCTCTTCTTGATCTTTAAATTAGATGTGTGTGTTTTGTGACATGTTCCTCTATAATCATGTTATATGTGCTTGGATGACCCTCGTCACCTTTGTTGGTGTTGGGATACAGGAATGGTGTTTTTGTTGTAAACCTTCTTCTATATGTATCTCTATTCTTCCATGTTTGTGATTGAATTTTTGTAAATTGGGGACGATGCAAAGCGTCAGGAGAATTTAAGCCTCCTTCCATGTTGACCCAATTTTTTATTTTACTTTATCTTTCATGCATTCTTCCTGATCTGATTGGGGATTAATGATCTTTCACCTTACATAGTGGTTACCTATTACACATATAAATAAAGGCATATCTGACCCTGTGAAACTAGATCCCCCTGTGCCCTTTGTTTGTGTTATCTTTTCCTTTCCTTTCTCTTTATCTTTCTCTCTTCTTTGCTTGAGTTGTCCTTTTCATGTGTGACAACATTACTCCTAAATTGCATGATCTTTATAAAACACATTCATTGCCAAATGAATCTTTTCTCAAAGGTCCTTCACACACTTATTTGTTAGAATTTCATTCTCGACTTGAAACCCTAATGGAACATGTTTTCTTCATCATGGATTCACAAAGAAAGGACTTGGAAACCTTCTTTTGAAGTGGGAACGATCTTAGTCTTCCCTTCACGTGGGCGCATATCCTTCCTTTCAAATTTCTTGATGAAGTGAACATCTTTCGAAAGGATTCCTTGATGATGATTCGATTCAAGAAAAAAGATATTAGATTTTGAATAGTGTATCCCTTGAGTGGACCCCTTCCTTTCACGATGGGTTCCTAAGGGACCCCTTCGAATGTTCTCAGCAAAATTCTATGGTGTCTATCCCAAGGGCAACCCGGCTAGACCAGTTTCACATCCTTGCATCTAGCTCGGGGGAAGCCTTACTAGACCAATTTACTTGTTTATGTCTAGTCCAGGGGCAGCCCGACTAGGCCTACTTTGCATGCTTACATCCATCTTGGGGGCAACCCGACTAGACTTCACTTTTCAAATAATGTGTCCCTTGAGTGGACCCTCCTTCCTTTTGAAGGGTTCTTGAGGGAGCCCTTTTAAAGTCTTACAACTTAGCGATGGTTTGTGTGACTCTCCATTCATTGGCATGCACGACCGCTTCCTAATGTATTTTATCTACAGGTAAACATGTCACCTTTTTTGACTATGCAGAGTCCCCTTTTACTCAGTCTCCCTCATGTGAGAGTTTTTGGGGGATACCTTCCTTACAGGTTTTCGGGTCTATAAGGTACTTTTAATGGTTTCCTTCATGTGAGAGTTCTTGAAGGATGCCCCCTTGCAGGAGCATAAGCTTGTGAGGTGCTTCATCTTCATAGTTCCGTAGAGCTATGAAGTCCTCTCTTGCACTTCTTTGTTCACCAGACCATGCTCTACTTCCTTTTTAGTTTAGGTACATACATCTCTTACTTTGTTACTTCCTTACTACTCTACTTTACTGAAGCACTCATCAATACTCGTGCTCGCTAAAGTGGGGGCAAAATGTATAAGTGTGAATTTTCACCCCTAACACAAATCCCCTTTTACCCCCTAAAACTTTAGAAAACCTAAGGAAGAGGCTTAATTCCACTTAAGCCCGCTGCTCACATTCCACTTGGCACCTGTTTTGTGTTTCGGTGGGGGAATTTCTATCGGGGATGCCCACATGGCACACAAACATCTGCGTGGTGCACTTACGTCCCTGGAAAATTCCTACAGCTGGAGACTACAAAGATGTTACACTTGCTATTGTAAGTCGAAGTGTGACGCCCCTCTTCAACTGGCTGACTTGAATATGGCTGTTTTTCATCCTTTCCTTCATATTCTTCATCCATTCATCCATTTTTCTCTTTAGTAGGTTTGGCCAGACCATTTTTGAGCATTATCTCCACTTCATTCATCCATCTTCAAGCTTTGTAGCAGCAGTTTACACTCCATAAAAAAATCCACTACTCCATCACTCTGATAGTGTGAGCGCAAGACAAAAACCATTGTAGCAGAGGCTTGAGTTCCTCTCATTTTCTCCTCCACAAGCCTTGAGTGCTTTGGACAGAGTTGGTAATATCCTCTTATCTTCTTTATCATCTTTGGTTGAGCAAGCACGTATTGTTTGTACTATCTTTTGTTTATGTATCTTGTATTCCCTTCTTTATTTTTATTTCTATCGTTGCAAACTTGGCTGTTTGTGGAGGTGGAAACACCAAAATAGGGGTCTGACTAAGGCAGGCCCCTAAACAGCCCCAACATTTCCCCCTTTTTTTTGTGTGCAGGTGGAGAGATCTTAAAGCAAGTTGGCAAGAGGATTGTTGTATGAAATCATCTTTGTCACCCTTGCGATAATATATTTCCTTCATCACAGTCGTATTTATGTTTCATTCTTCTTAATCTCATTATGATGTTCAAGAAACCTCTAAACTAGGCTAGCAGTCCTTTCTTGAGGATTTAACCTCGTCTCTATTGTTTTTTGGTTGTACGGACACCAGTGCGCCTGTGAGACGCCAGTGCACCACGTTGTCATTCCAGAACCGTGCTTCTATCCTCTGATAGAGAGCTACCTAAGATGTAGAGTTGACTTTAAAAAGTGACTCATCTAGTCTCCCTTCAACTCTCAAGATTTCAGAGTGATCTAAGGAAACATAGTCCTCATCATTCTCATATCCCTTATCCTAATATTTCTTGCAATTGAGGTAAGTTAGGGCATCCTTTCTGCTCTTAGCCTTTTGTGACCTGGGGCCTTGCAGTGGTTGGTCCCCCTCTGTTACATATATTAATATATAATATAATATAACATATAACATATATATTATAAATAAAAATATATACTATATAAGGCGAGGTCCTTCACATGGATTTCTCTTTATGGAAGAATTTTGACTCGTGATAGGCTTAAAAAGCTAGGGTTTTAAGGTCCAAATCAATGTGTGATGTGTTAACAAAATGAAGAAATTATGGATCACTTGTTGCTGCAATGTGATCTCACTCAATATTCCTAGAAATACATATTAAGGAAAGTGCACTGGCAAATTGCATGCCTAGAATCTTTAAAAGCAATGTTTGGAAGTTGGAGATTGAAGGTTAAGAAATATTTTTTCTCTTGCATTTGGAAAGTTAGCCCCTCTTTTATTATTTGGGAGGTGTGGAAGGAGCTTAATAGGTGGATCTTTCAAGGTAAAGTGTTAAATACAAAAGCCTTGTGTGCAAGAGTTGAGATGGAAATATCCGAAGTGGTAAATGCAACAGTGTGTAAATAAAATCTTGGAAAATTTCCTTATAGCCTAGCTCATAGTATACTAAAACTAACCTAGCCTTATCTTAAAGCCCCCTCTTTGAATGGTAATATGGGAGGATTTTCAATAATAACAAAAAATAGAGAGGCTCAATGGTTAAGGCTTGAAAGAGGCTAGATAAAACCTTACTTTGATGGAGCATCCAAAGGGAATCTTGGATCGTTTGGGGCTAGATGCATATTAAGGGATGAGAAATGAAATATTCTAGTCTTGGGGGTACAAAATTACAAGAGGGAATCAATAACGAGGCTGAGGCTCAAGCAACTATGTTGGTTGTTAATTTAGCATCCAAGTTTTCATTTTCGAAGATTCGTTTGGAGGGGGATTCCCAAATAATTGTAAATGCCTTTGCAAAAGGTAGCTCTCAGATTTGGAGGATTAATAAATATACAGTTTATAAAGGAAAAGCTAAGGGAATTTTTTGATTTTGAAGTTATGCATACTTATCGAGAAGGCAATGGGATTGCAGAAACTTTAGCCAATTGGGCAGTTTCTAATGAAGCTAAAAAACATAGAGTATTGTGTAAAGGCCTTAGAGGGATTGGTGTTTCACATTTCGTTGAAGGATGGTAGGTTATAATTAAATAAGGGGCTACAACAGATAGTTTCAAGTGAATTAATAAACAACTAGGGAGGATGGGAAAAACTTCTGATTTTGTCGCTATAGCCAAGGATGGTTGGGGTTGAGTTCGGGAGGGCTATGCATGTGCAGCAAGGCATTGCCATGATTGCAACAAAAGGGAGATAGAAAGAAAGCAATTACTATATATTGAACTCTCCAAAACTTTAAATTATATGTACAGATAGCAACGATTTGGGGAGCTCATTTTTCTCAACTAAGAAGACAATTTTTTTCCTTAGATTGTTCTAGTAGTAGCAGGGGTGAGGTGTATGTTGCCGCATGTTATTTAGGGGAGTTTTTAAATGGATGCTTGATCAGATGTAATAAATGGATGTATATTTTTTTCTTATAAGGAATATTATCCTACTTTCATCGATCAATATATATATATATATATATAATATAATATATGATAAATAATAAATATTAGGAAATATTAATATAATATAAATTATATTTAGGGTGATCCCACAATGTTGGTTTACAACTGCTGGGAGATTTTAACTTTTGCTGAAATCACATATTTTTAGAAAATATAATGATTTAAGCCTTAAAAAGTTCCATTTGAAGGATTACAATTGAAGAGGGTTTGATCAAACCACCTTAGATCAAACCCCCTTCGATAGAACCCTGCTAGTTTTAAACCATAGCTAGAATGAAGTCTCCTTTACACTTATCAAAATGCTAATAAAAAACCATTTTTGATTTACCTTTTGGGGGATCAAATGAGTTAATTTAAAATTTATTTTTTGTAAGTATGGAGTCCTTATTATAAGCTTCCCAAAAAGTATAATTTTAAACAATTTAAATTTTATTATTATATTTATTTTTTATTTCTTGTGAATGTAGGTTTTTCATCGAAAATCAAGCTCTCTCTTCTATACATGTGGAAAAATAGAAGATTATCAAAAAAATTTAAAAAATATGAGTGCACCAGATATTGAAGTCCTTGATTCAACAAAAAAAAATTGAATTTCGATACATACATAAAAAGTTATGTGTTATACGGTTTGCCTATGTCCGAATTGTAATTGGTTTGACTTTGAAACTTGATTAAGGAAAAAATATTCAATAAAACACTATGAAACCAATTGGAAGCACTGGATATCGTAGTTAGAAATCTAAATTCAAAAAAAAAAAAAAATTATCCTTCATGGAAAAGAAGTTATACATGTGTTATATGGTGAACGTCACTCCTTAAAAATGGTGTTTACTGGACAAAAAAAAAAAAAACCTTTTCGAAGGAGATGGAAAAATAAGTGAAATCTAATTCCAAAATTTTTGAAAACAATATATTTATAATCTACAAATAAAATGTCACAAATCACTAGTTTGCATCATCTTCAAATTTGCCACGGTCTAGCCACTATAGGTGTCTAAAAGTGAAGATTTAGTTAGAAAAAATCAGTTCAGTGTCCAGTTTGGCCAAAAATTGTAAACCAGTATTGTGGGATCACCCTTTAATATAAATATTTAATGTTATATTAAATATAAATATAATATAATACATTATAAAAAAATATTTGATGGAAAGGATATCCATTTTTTTAATTAGAAATATTAAAATATATAAGTATCACTATAGATTAAAATATACAATGTTATAATATTAACATTTTCATATAAATATATATATATATTAAATATTAATATATATAATATAATATATGATAAATTAACATATACTATGATAAATTTAAGATATAATAGGAAATATTAATTTTAGTATAATATAAGATTATATTTAATATAAATATTATAATATGAAATATATTTAATAATGTAATATATTATAAAAAATTATTTGATGGATTATTGCAAGGGAGCTTTAAATATTATATTTACTATAGTAATTTACTACAAGGAGTTCAGAGAAATATATATATCTATCTCCCTCTCCCTCTTACCTTTCCTCTATAATTTTGTCTATCTCCACTCACCCTCTCCCTCTCTACCTACATTTATCTCAATCTATCTCACCCTACCTCTTGCTCCCTCCCACCTTCACCCCTCTCCTTCCATCCCTCCAAATATATGTCACTCTCTCAAATTATCCCTCCCTCTCCTCTCTAAGTCTTCCTTCCCCTCTCTCTCATAGTATATCTTTCTCTTTGTACATCTCTCCCACCACATATCTTTATCTAGCTTTGTTGCAAGTATGAGAAGTTAGTGTTTTAATTGATGTCTATTGTTGGGAGAGAGTGTGAGCAGTTGATGTTATCCATTCTTTTATTAGTTGTATTATGTTCTCATTAGTAAAGCTACTGGTGTCAACCTCTATTGTTGTTTTGATAAGCTTCAGTGATCTATGGTTGAGTTAGTGGTGATGAGGAAGTGCTAAAGATGATGAGGATGTGTCTATGTTGATTTGTTTCCAATTTATTTAGAGAAAATTTGATAAAAAGAGGAAACAATGTGTTGCAATGGTGTTTTGTGTTATAGGGATGTGTTCTAGTTTTTCTCTTCATTTCTTTTGGGTTGAAGATCTACCTATGTATTTCAGTTATGCTAGAGAGAGATGTTCAGAGGTGTTATATCATGTATTTGGTGTGTTGGATCACTATGCAGAATAATTTGTGTTCACTAGTGTGTGAATTGTGCATTATAGAGGTGTCTGGGAGAAATTTCTTTGCTTCGCATTTCTCCATAGCTTTGTTTTAGGTCTTGTATATTTGAGGGTATATTGATAGTGATGGTATCTTTGTTTAGTCAATATGGTTTGAGGTTTGGTTTTTTGGAAGTCATCTTCTCAAGTAACAATGTATAGAAAAATTGTCTAAGTGTACTAGGTGTGTACATTCTTTAGGTGAGAGTTGTTGGGAAGGAACTTGTTGGATTTTAGGGTGTTTATGGAATATTCTAGATCATTCTCAATCATGGTGTGTGGTTCACAAGTTGTCCTTAAATATAAGGAAGTGTGTACTTAAAATTTTAATGTTGTTTACACAAGTAATGATCAACCTGGTGTGTACACTAATTGTGAAGGATAATTATTTTTTATAGAAGCATTTGGTTGAGTGGCGCTATAGATTTGGGTCCCAAATAAGGTGTGATGTGATCCACTTTTACTCCTATCTTCCACATAAGTGTTTTGGTGCTGACCTAATTTTAATTTGCACGTTTGATGTGCATAGCTGACCTTGGAGAAGGGTTTCAATGTTGAAGATGGTATACATATGAGTTGATTTGTTGAGGAATGATGATACAGACAAGAGAGATGTGAAAGATGCAAAGTGAACATTTATAGAGTGTGAAATTGAGAAGTGTAGTACAATCTTTAATGTGTGAGATTATTGGATTTAGTAAGAAGAAGGTGTCTACAATTCTTTAATTAGGTTATGAAGGTTTTGGTGACATTTTTGTGGATTCTTTGTTGCATTGAGATGATTTTTTCTATGTAACATTTCTTCTCTATGTTTTTCTATTCTAGTAGTGAGACTTTCTTTCTTTGGGTTGTGAGCCCTCTGACAGTGAACCCTATTGTATTCCTGGTATTGATATTACTTATATTGTGAGCAAATCCTCACTATGGTTTTTCCATTCTTGGGTTTTCCATGAAAATATTGTGTTCTCTTGTGTATGGTGTTGTTGTGTTTCACGTTCTATTATTTTATTTTCATGATAAATCATCATAACAGATTTAAGGGTTTAATGAATGAATGTGGACCTGAATGTGTATAAGGGATTTGAAGTTTTAGGGTACAATTGATTCACCCCCCTCTTAGTTTTCCTATGCATTCAACAATTGGCATGAGAGAAAGGTTCCTTGGAGAAAAGATTAACTACTTAAGGTAGATCTGGGATTGTGCACAAGAGGGAGATCCCTATGTTTTATGGAATGGACTATGCATTTTGGAAAATAAGGATGGAATTCTTTCTAAGTTATTTGGGATATTATGTCTAGAAATTAGTTCAGAATGGATATACTATACCTATAAATGGTCCAAGCATTGAAGATGAAATAAAGTCCTATGAAAGAAATAGTAAAACAAGGTATGCTCTCTTAAGTAGTCTTAAAAATTTTGAATTAGTGAAAGTTATGAATTTGAACACTATTGAAGAAATTTAGAAAAAGTTGGGAAGTATTTATGAAGGAGATGATAAGATTAAATAAGCTAAGATGAAAAATATTAAGATCACATTTGTAAACTTGTGAGTGTATAAAGATGAAAACATTACAAGATACATACAAAGATTAGATGAAGTGGTTAACTCCATCAGAGGTCTTGGTGGAAAATTCAAAGAATCAAAACTAGTAAGGAAAATTATTATAATCCTACTGAAAATTTATAGTCATAAATTTTCTTTTATTGAGGAATTTTCAAATCTAGATCAGTATATTAGAGATCAATTGTATGGCTCCCTAATCGCATTTGAAATGGGAGAATTTGGTACAAATAATGGTGAAAAATTTGAGACTACTTTTAAGGCTGGAAAATTAGAGAATATTGAAGAATCAAATCAGGAGGGTCTTGATGATGTGGAAACTAACTTTGTGAGAAGGATGAAAAAGGGCACTGGTAAGAACAAAGGTAAGTTTCCTTTTAAATGTTTCACTTATGGAAAGATAGGTCAATATGCTTCAATATGTCTAAACAAAGTTGTGAATGACAAAAACATAGAGAACAAAGGTAAGATGATTAAGAAAAGATATTATATTAGAGAAGATTCAAGTATTCCTTATGATGAATCTGATTATGGAGATGATGATGATGATGATGAATGTTTGTTCATGGCTTTAAAATATGAATATGTTTCTTCTTCTGAAAGATGTGTAAAGGAATTCCCTTCAGAGAAAAAGGTTAAGATCGGAAGTACTTTGGTATCTCCCTTTCATGCTAGATAGGATGAGAACTATTGGATTGTTGATAGTGATTTCTCTAACCATATTATTGGAGACAAGAGTAATTTTTCTAAACTTGAAAAGTATGGTGGACTCGTTAGATTTGGTGATGATTCAGGTGCTAAGATATGTGGAATAGGTTCAATCAATTTTTATGTCAAGCATAATACTGATGAATTTTACTATGTTAAGGGTTTAAGGAATAACCTCTTGAGTGTTGGAAAAATGTGTAGCAAAGGATATAATCTTATGTTTCAAGTTGATGGATGTAATATCAAAAAAGGGCCTAGAACTATGACTTCTATTGGAAGAAGGAAAAATGGAAATGTTTATCAGCTCAAGGGTATTGATGGTCATTGTGTCATGAATAAGTTTAATGCAAACTGGCTATGACACATGAGGACGTGTCACATAATTTTGATAATCTGGTAAGAATAAATTCATTTCAACTAGTAAGAGATTTGCCAAATATTACAAAGCCTATCAATGTTGTCTTCAAGGAGTTGGTGTTTTTCAAATACCAAGCTTATATCACAAGTAACCTATGGATTTTCAACTTCCAATGGATAGCTATCTAGAGGGATTGGCCAATGAACAGGTGAAAGTTGCAATAACTTACCCTTTACACTTTGGGTTATGTAAAACCTGGGAGGATGATCCCATACAATGCAATTAAGATACTCATTTTATAATTTACCTCATACATTGTGAACACTTTTCAAAGTATATTATATTGTATGTACTACCTCTCTTTAGTATACATTAGTTAACTTGGCCTCATTAAGTATTGTTCTATCCATCTCTTTTATTTTCCGATTGTTCCTTTCAACCACTCCATTCTGTTGTAGAGTCCTTGCTACAAAATATTTCCTTTTTATTCCATCCTTCTCAAAATATTCTATAAATTCATTTGATTTGAATTCTCCACCTCTATCAAATCTTAAACATTTGATCCTTCTACAATTATTATTCTCAACCATATCTCTAAAGATCTTAAATATTTCAAATTCTTGTGACTTATCCTTTAAAAAGGTCACCCATGCTATTCTTGAGTAATCATAAATCAACAACATGAAGTATCTTTAACCTTTCAATTCTTTTTTTCTTGTGGGGCCACATAGATTAGTATGAACCAAATCCAAAGGCTTTGTAGTTGCATACTCTTTTGTTTGAAATCTAACCCTTGTTTTCTTACCTTGCTGACATTCCTTGCAAGTGGTGTTTGCAAGTTTAGTAATCTTAGGCATGTGTCTCACAAGTCCCTTCGAGATTAATTTTACCACATTATCAAAATTTACATGGCCCATTTTCCTATATCGCAACCAACTCTAATCAACTTGTCTTATTAGATAGATTTGACCATTCAATTCAATGAGATTATAAATTTTTCTTTCAATCCTTTTCCCTTTAGCAACAAGTCTTCCAGATTTCCTTATCTTGCATGCTTCTACATTAAATGTAACTTTTAACCATTGTAACACATTTGGCTGACACAAAAAATTATAATTTAATCCTTCAAAGTAAAGAACATCATGTGTAGGAAATTCTCTATCTATGGTCAGAGTTCCTTTAAAACAAATTACTACAATATTATCTCCCAAACTCACAAATCCTTCCTTGTATTTTTTGAGTTTGATAAATTGTCTCTTATCACCAATTGTGTGTTTAGAGCAGCCAATATCTATCACCCACAATTTATTATTTTTAGCTTGAAGCATAGTTTGTGAAATCATTGATTGTGTAGAGTTCTCCTCTTTCTTAGCTATCTATACTTTTGGTCTTGCAAAGTATTCTCTACATTTCTTAGCTATGTGACCAAATTTATTACAATTATAGCAGATCAAATTCATATAAACCAAAGGATCAAATGGAATTTTTTTCTCCTTGTAGGTGCAACTCTACATTCACTAGCCCTATGACCAAACTGATTACAAGTATAGAAATACCCATAGAAATATGAGGAATACTTATTCATATCATTTCTTTGTGTGAGATGAGGGGATCTCCTTGACTTTGGCTTCTTCAAATATCTTACCCTTGTGAAACCATTTGTATTAGATCCCTTTTTATTCTACTTATTCAATTCTTCAATGACTGACTTATTAACCTTCTTCTCTATAGCAAGTTTATTTTCTTCAGTACATTTCTTCATCTTAGTAGTGCTTTTTCTAGAGTTTTCATATTCATATTCATTGTCCTTGCAATCTTTCTCATTCTTTGTTCCAAGTTTTTCTTCTACTTTGAATTTATCATATAATTTTGCACATGCATTCGTAGTGGAACTATATCCTTTCTCAAATAAAAGACTAGATTTTTCTTTTGAGGTCTTTTGTGAGTTAATAAACTCTTCAATAATTTTTGAGCCTCCTTTCAGTTTCAAATGTTTTTCAATCTGTTCTTTATCCTTTTCTAATTCCTTTCTCAAAGCAACTATTTATGCTTCCAGCTTCATACATTCATCAGATTTAGACTGGAGTTCAAATTTGACTACATCTTCTATCCTTTTAGCTTCTTTAACTCATGTCTTCAAATTTACCACCATCTAATTAGATTCTTCAAGATTTTTTGATAGATTTTCAATTTCCTTTTGTGCAATATTTTTCTTCTTTTTTTTCTCCTTTATCTAGCTATTAATCTCTTCTAGAGCACAAATGAGTTCACCTTCAAGATCAACTTATCCTTCTTCTTCTTAATCAAAATCTTCAACTTCTCTATTTTATTGATATGGAGTCTTTTTCTGTGAATATGAATTCATCTTCTTCAACCATAAAGGAACAATCATGATCATCATTTGAGCTAGCACTAACATCAAATAAGTCACTTTCCCCTTGTGTGTACAAACTCCTCTTCTTCTTAGGAAATGTTTTCTCATAGTTATCCTTTTCTCCATATGGGAATTTAGTAGCAAAATGACCTATCTTACCACAATTAAAGCATTTAAAGGGTAACTTACCTTGGTATTTCCCAGAGCCTCTTCTCAATATTCTAACAAAGTTAGCTTCTTATTCATCAATCTCCTCACATTCAAATGTAGATGCTTCTACCTTCTCCTTTTTGGCTGCTTTGAACACAAATTCTCTCTTGGATTTATTTGCATCTTTGATTCTCATCTCATAGGAAGTGAAGGTATCATGCAACTCATCAATATTGAGGTTTTCGAGATCTATTTCTTCTTATATTGTAGAAATTTTAGAGTCATATCTAGATGGTAGGGATCTTAAAACCTTAATGAAAATGATTGGTTCTTTAATTTCTTCTCCAAAGCCTCTAATTGCATTGACTATTTCATCTACTATGTGAAGGTAATCTGTAATTTCATCTTCTTCATTCATTTTCAGACTTTTAAATTTTCCTTTATAGGTTTGTATCTTTTCCTTCTTTACCTTATCACTGCCTTCATATATGTTCTTCAACTTGTCCCAAACATCATGTGTAGTTTGACAGTGCATTACTTTAACAAAATTTGAATTGGACAACTCAAAATGAATAGTATTATTTTCCATAGCATTATTCTCATATGCTCTCTTTCCAACCTGATCAAAATGAGTTTTAGTATTAATTGTATATACTTTTATAACAAATATCCATACATAAAACCCTAATGAAGATAGATATCCTCTCATTCTTTTTCTCACATGAAATTGCACCCTAGTGAACATGAGGTTCAACATTCCAATGAAATAATGGAAATGACCTCAAGGTGTGAGACCTTTATGCATATGAGGATGAAGGAAGGAATGAAGAAGGAAAGTGACAACCCAAAAGACCAAAAAACCTAGGAATTAGCCAATTTTAGACCCTCCTCAAGAGAAAATCATACAAGATGGCCCACATAGGATCTCTCATATCAGTTATCTGTGATGGGCCATCTAAAGGTGGCATGAAATGAAAACAATTATGGTGACCTCTATAGGATGGTTCCCTGCTAATATGGAATCCATAGGCCTTGCATATCCATTGGACATGGATTCATGAGAATTATTCAACAATTGGGCCTCTATAGAGAAAATAAAACATGTGCAGGATACACCTGAGGAAAAGAAAAAAATCTAGCAACATACATTCCCTTAAGGAGAATGCAAGGTGTTCAAGTGCACTTCATGGAAAGAAAGATATTTACAATATATACATGATTCAATAGAAAGAAAAGAATGGAAATTTTCCTTTATCAAAGATGAACCTTATAAAGGAGTTGATCTCACTCAGACCATAGTTGCAAGCATCACCCACTTGCAACCACTTAAAACTTCTATGAACATGCATGGAACTGCACAAAATTCCTACAAGGAAAATGATCACTTCACTATGAACATTTCCATTATAGGGAAACCATATGATGCAAGTGTTATAATCATCTAACACTGGTGCCTCAACTAAACATATAGGAGTAAGGGTGAATATTTTTGAAGGAAAGTCAACTTCAAGGAATAAACCTTCTATAGAGGGAAAAGAACTTTCCTCACAAAAGGATACACCATTGCCATAGCTGTTGACCTCCTCATTGCATGAACTAAAAAAAAAGGAGGAAGTTTCTAGCTCACATGGTGATGCAAAATATGTTGATCCCCTTTGTTGATCTTTAGAATGAATCTTTTCTTCATGCATCTCAAATGAAAATATTTGGAGCTTAAGCATACTATCAAATTGAATAGTGAGATCATTACTCTCCCAACAGGTGTGTGGTTTCTCAATGGTGGATTGTTTAGTACATTGGTGCCATGTGAAGCATCCTAACTTAATCACATCATCCCTAATGCTAAAGGTCACATCTTCATCTTGAATGAAGACCTCATATTCAAAATTATTACATTTAGGGATAGCAAAAAACCAACATACATCATAATTACTTGTATTGATGCACACTTCATTGATACATACCTCAAATTTATAGTACACTTCAAATGAAGAACCAAATTCTTTAAATTGTCTCTCTATTTTTAATTCTTCTTGGCAACTATCTAAAACAAAATAAAAATCTTGGTATGTAGTGGCTATCACATCCTCTTTTATTTACCCAATCATTGAAGTCTCATTAATACAAAAACTAAGTGTTGATGTTTCAAACTTCACAGATTAGGTTTCCCTTATACCTCTTACCTTTAAGGTGGTAAGAAGTAGTCCACCCCTTTGACCCCCAATTCTTGAAGTGCTCCTCAAAAGGTGACAAAGTGTCAGCATTTTGAGCATCAGGGATTGAGAGTCCCCTTTACTCTTTCCTCCTTTCTTCACAATCATTAAACCAAATGACCAATTCTTGACCTCTAATGTCTTGACCTTCGTATTTCAATTGTCATTCTTACCTCTTAGACTTTACGCATTTTTAGGTATGGTGTAAGGAATCCTCCCAATAACAGACACCTGAAACTGGGTATGTGCAGGATCATCATGGAAAAAATAGGCCCTTAAGTGGCAATTTTTTTAGATAAATCAGAGTTAGGCAACTTGACATAAAAATTTGAATAAGTTATCTATATTATTTCAAAAATATTTAAGAATGGAATTTTTAGAAAATTGAATGTAGTTTATAAATTACTAGGTTTATTTACAAAAAAATAAAATCTATTTGGTGAAAATTTGAAATTTCAATATAGTAGTACTTAAATTTCAGGGAAAAAATAAGAAGTAGGTGTTTGTCTGACCACCCTAACCACATTAAAATGATAATAATTTTTAATAATATTTTAGATATAAGTAGAGGACTCATGTCCTGATGTGATGCATTATTTTTTGTAATTTGTTTCCAAATAAATAATTAATTATAATTTTTTTATGACAACTTTTAAAAAATATAAACACTCGTATGTCTGACCACCTTAACTTGGTCAAACTTCATGAAATTCATTTTTTTAGTTTTTTATCTTATATTATGTGAAGCATAGAATGTGATGCATGTTTTGGATTCAAAAAATATGATACCATTTGAAAGCTATAGATGTTTTTCAATCAGCCTAAAAATTAGGACTTTAGTCATAATTCAATAGAAAATGAATAATAATTATTTATTAAATTCAAAGTAAAGCATAATTTATATTTGTGGAAAGTTGAGAATCTCCTTTAAAAACCCTTTTCGTTTCATCAATTTTGGGTAAAAAAAAAGTCGTCAGCCACATACCCATCATATTGCCACTTTTTGGCCCATCATGATCTTGCACATACCCAACTCTTTCTTCCTATCTTCTTACTTAAGTGATATTTCCTTCTCAATTCCTTAGGTCTCCCTCTTGAGGTAACATTCCTAATAAATCCAATTAAGTCTTTGAATTTCATACTTTTGGGTTTTTCCTTCCCATCTCACCTCCTATAACTTAACGTTAAGTGATAATCAATAAGCCTTATGCTCGAAGTCTCATCCCTGAAAATGGTGCTCTTTTCATGAATCTAAACCATTTAAGGCATAATCAAAGGTTTCCTTTTGGGCCTGATGCCCCAACACTTTAGTGGATTTGGCATGTTTTCTTGGCCACACCATTAATTCTCGATCTAACTTTTGAGCAGCCTATTTTGATTTCCGGACTTCAAGGATGACATTTATTGCTCATCTTGACTTCTGTAGGTGGATTTCATGGGTTCTCATACCCATTTATTGTGGATTGTTGATCTTTTCTGATGGATCTATGCCCAAATCATGATTTTCATGGTATGGCTCCATTCTTTCATGCACATACTTCATTCCTAACCCTAGTTAGGGTAAGGGTTTGGTTTTTTGTTCCAAGTTATGCTTGATATATAAAGTCAAGAATTGTATTCATTCTAAGGGTTCTTTCACTGGCTCCTCCAAGGTTTTTCTTGAGCAAATACTATATTTTACACTATGACAAATGGTAAATATTGGATTTTTGCCTCTACATCAACGACATCAATCAAGCTTGCCTCTCTCAACTTGTTTATACTTGTGTAAGTTCATTACCTTCATATATAAGTGTTTTTCCTCTCTTTCCATGCATGTGTTATTGAGTTAATTTTTTTATAGTCTCTATTAGAGAATCTTTATTTCCTTCCAACAACATGTCAAACCCTAACCTCCATGATTGTACTTAGGAATTGACCAAATAGAGATCTATGTGAATCCCCCGGTCCCTCTTCAACGTGTTGTTGTGCAATCTCAACTAGGAAGAAAAAAAAATTCATCTTGGTGTACCACCTCCATTTCCCTTTCATGCTTCTTTCTAGCCCTTTTTTCTTGTGAGTTGCTAAGGTAGGATAGTGGTAGGTGTGCATGTGTTGGGTTAGAATAGCACATTGCACTTGGATTGAAAGAGGAATTCAACCTTCTTTGGAGATTTGACCTTATATGCACAAAGGTCACGTTTCTTTAGGTCATTTCCATTATTTCATTGGAATATTGAACCTCGTGTTCAACAAGGTGTAATTTTATGTGAATAATTTTTGGCATGCCCAGTGGGACCACTTTCTCTCTATTGATGAATTTGGTTTTTTATCCAATGTATTTTTCCTTTTAAGGCATTTCTTCAAACACTATGGTGACTCCATTCAAAAACTACTAGGTAAGTAGTGTTGGCTTTATTTCATTCTAGTGAGGAATAGGTTCCTTCTTTAACATTTCAGCCTTTTGAGGCATTCTTCAAGCACATGGAAACTCTACAACATCTTTGGGTGACTCTATTAGTATGTACCAAAAATATTTGGTTGAGTAGTCCTTTGCCTTCCTTTTAATTTTTTAAAGCTTTCCCTATGCATAAAAATGTCAAATTTTAATGGAAACTAAATGTATAACCCCCCATACCATAAAAAATTCCAAATTTGGACCTCCCAGTCAATCATATCAGGTTTATTATTCCCCCCCTTTCATTCCAAAAAACCCTATTGTTGTGGGCTTTCAACCTTCTCAAAATGCTTACACCCACCCCCTACTCGGTATTCTTGGACACCCACATTTCCTATTAGTAACCCTAATAACTCATCATTTTGAAAATCATCATTGTTACTCTCCAAACTGTCAGCCCCAAAATTGTAATATGAGTGTGGATGAATTCACATGCTTTTTGAAGGATCTCAATAAATGGTTGATAGAGTTTAGAGAGCTACAAGAAATTGGCATACAATAAGAGCAGTGGGCTAATAAAGCCTATCAAGGGAAATAAAGTTATTTCCCACAATAGGATGAGCTTGCCCATGAAGCTCGCTATCCTTAGAAACAAAATGTAGAAGCTCTATGGAGGAATGAGAAAAAATTGGAGACACAATGAAGGAAGCAACAATAGGAGTATACAAAAAAGGATGTTGGTGCTAGACAAGAGAAACTCAGTCTCACCCTTGCTCTAGCACAAATTCTTGAGCCTCAGGCAACCCCTTGTATGCCTAGTTTTAGAAAAACACCTCCACCAATTCTAGAAAATCCTATTAAGGAGGAGGTAAGAAAGCATAAGTTTATAAGTTTCAAGAATCCTAACAAACCTCTTGAAACTTCTACGAGCCCTTCTTTGGTTCTAGAACAACCTATTGTAAAGGAGGTATGAAAGCTCAAAAAATTTAATTTTAAGAATCCTAATCAACCTCTTGAAACTCCTATTGAGCCTCCTATGCCATCAAGTAGATCTCTTATGTTGGAGATCCCAAGTTTTGAGAGCCTCCATTATTCATAAGAATCAATCCTTGAGGAGGCTCAACATTTTAGTCCTATTGAGCAGTCCCTTCCAAAATCCCAATAAGAGTTTCAATGCCCTTTTGACCATTTTTCTCTCCCTATTTCTATTTCACTCTTTAAAGGTGGACTTCTGGTATGGGATCCAAGTTGTTCAGAAGAATAGAGGAAGGAAAAATTTTGGGCTAGGAGTGAAGAGGCTATTCTAGAGGAGCCTTCTTGTGCTCTAAATATTGAGTGTGTTGATTTTATCTAAGAAAAAATTGAAGATGATCAATTGTAGAAACAAGACACTCAATAGGTAAAGAAAATTGATGTAGTAGAGGAACTAGTCCTCTCATTTGATGTCCTACCTTTTTTTGGTGAAGATGTGGAGGACATATCACATATACCTACATCAGTAGAGGAATTTGAGCAACTTGGTTTTGACTTGATGAATGATGACAACTCTAACTTTCTGTAGTAGTAGAAACAAAAAAAATTAGCCCTTATTATAATGGAGCAAGCTCTCGTATCTAATGAGGTCTATAGTTCTGAGGTGGACCTCTTTTGGGATGATTTAGAATATTTTTGTTCAAGCTTGGATGACAATATTTTACCCCCAAAAGAGTAGTGTTGTGGGCATTAGCATAAGAGTGAGGAAATGAAAGAGGATGTGGTAGAAACTACATGCCAAGAGTATGATTTTGTTGTAGCTAGTTTCTAAAATAATTAAAAATAAAGAGACAATTTGAAGAATTCAAGTTTACAGAGGCTTGTTATACACTACTGTATTTGAATAGAAATTCTGACGAATATTCATCAAAATTTCGACAAACTATTATCGAATTTCCGATGAAACATTGTTTTCAATTTCGTTGGTGGCATTTCATCGCTTTAACGACTAACTTTTATTCATCAAAACCATGACCCAGCATCGTCAATCAACACCATAGAAAATTTTGGTGGTTTTCATCACAAAATCGATGAAACTTCATCCATCTATTGACGACAAAAAAACACAAAAAAATGTTGTAGAGTGACATTTGAAAGCATAAAAAAAAAACAAAAATTTCATCAGTTTTTCGATGAAGAGGAACTGACATTGCGATGAAAATTGCATCAGAGGTATAGCAACCTCGTCGCAATTTTATTTGTTTCATCAAACTGGTTCGTCAAAATTTTGATGAAACATTGGAGTTTTAAAAAATATATATATTTATGGTTATTACGAGGAAAAACACCTTCTTCATGGTTATTATGAGGAAAAACACTTTTATACATGACTATATTTTGATTAAATTAATTCATACCTTTCTCTTTAAATTGCTTGATTTGATTTGTTACAACTACATATTTAAAAAAATATGATTATTGTTGTTGTAATGGACTAAATTAGGTGCATAGTGTTGATTACAACTATTAGATGAGTTTATAAAAGGTTGAATTCTTTGACAAATTACAAACAACCACATGTTACAATCTTCATATGAGCTATTTGTATGAGTTACAATGTCACATCCATTTTGATCTATACCAAGGGCCATTTCAAATAGGGCATCTAAGGTAATTAACTCATCTAGCCAAAATCTAATCTAACTTTCAAACTAGAAAACTAGACCCCATAGATAGTGTTCTTTAACATTTTAATCATTGAGCAATTGATTTTCACTTTTCACTCTTTGACACCATTAAAAATCTATGATTGATTTGTAAAATAGACTCAAAGTGTTGTGTTTAACTTCCACAAACTAAAGTAATGGATCTTGTGAAGCCCATTTTGGATCAATTTGTATCACAAAATTATTTTCAAATTAAGCCCATGACCATATAGAATTAGGTGGAAGATTTGCATTCCACTGAAATTATTTACATTGGTGTTTGTGGATGAATATAAAACACTTAACATCCTCCTACTAAATATTAATTTTAATTCTTAGTTGCTCATGAATTTTTACATGTTCTAAAGCAATTTGACCTCTATGAGGAAAAATGGTAAGATTACTATATGCATGTTTCGAAATATTATAGAAATTCCCAAGCATACAGAAAGGGCTAAACATTGAGCTTAATCTCTAAAACATCTAACTAATTAAAAATTTGCAATAAAGTAACATGCCTAGAAAGAAACACCAAAAACACTCCACTACGGTATTTGACTAGCAATTGCATTTGGTTTGTTAAAAACATGGCCCCTGGTACAACTATTAGAGTTTAGGGTTTAGGGTTTAGGATTAACTAGTTTTTTGTTTGTTAGCCTATGAACACCTTACGTAACAAAAAGGAAGGCACCTACAAAAATAAGGTGACCAACCCTTTTATTATGGAAAATGTGTATAGTCCTACTTGAAAAACTAAACTAAATAAATTCATATTTCACAAACATGTTATTTATCCAAATTCCCATAAATCAAATATTAACTTACATAATTGGCACATAATGTTTTCCAAATTTTTTTCAGGCTCTTCACAATGCTTTGCCAGTGACCAATCAAAGTTTTTTGTGCTATTGCATTGGCATGAGACCTAGAAGACCCTTTGATCAAACCTTCTCTAGATGTTCTTGGTGCTTGTATACAAAACAAAAGGTAATGAAATTTGTAACTAGGTGTAATATCTTTTCCATAAAAAATAGTCCACCTTAAAATAAACTCCATATTCTAGTATTTGTTAAAATCCTTGACTCCATCCAATGCAGAATAATATAAAAGAAATTAATAGAAGTTGATGGTCTCCCATTTCTAATAGTCTAAAGATATCAGGGGGTTAAAATTTTAAATTAACAAGAGAAGTTCAAAGTAATTGTCATTATTTATTTTTTCAATCAACATTGAAACAATTCTAATTAAGAGATGTCAACAAACTTGAATGCATAATTCAAGAAAAGGCAAAATATCCTTCTTCAAATTATCACGGATCATTCCATATTTTTTTTCTACATAGGCTGTAAGTTGTTGGTTAAAAAGAAAAGCTGGATATTTTTCTTTTACTTGTCGTGAAGCATCTAAACCACCAATTATCACACCATTGCCTAATGAGATCCCCGTGCTTGATGGACTTATTCGGAAACCCTATTAAAAAAATGTAAAAAATGTTAAATGTAACTAAATACCAGCCATAGTGGTTCAATAATATGGTAATTAAAAAAAAAAAATCTTACACTAGCCATCCTTCCAAATAAACCAGATGAAGATGATCTGCGACGTTGAGGGGTCATGCCAGCTGCACCACTTGCTTTTAGTGTGTGTTGTAGGAACAAGAGTAAAGTAGATTCATTTGATAACCAATAAGCCAAAACATCATTGCTCTCCTCAATCTTTAAAATACAAAAAACATTATGTCAACATTAAAAAAATTGGAAGAGTATTCATGGAGAAATCCAATAAGATTTTAATATGATTCGTTGATAAGTGATAGCTGATAAGAGATATACATTCTCACATAGACTACTTAGAACTGGGGAAATACGGAATCAATGATACCTCAATTGTTGAACCAATCATTTGAATGATACGATAAAAAAGACTTGTTCTTTCAACTTCAAATGAATGTCATTGGAGAAGCGACTTATAGATGATACATGCAACTATATGTCTTCCATTAATAAAGCCATCATATTTTTTGATACACTTGATCAATGCATCTAGATTTTCCTGAAACCAAAATAGAAAAAAAATGTAGTGTAAGGGAATAAAAAAGTCGCCAGAGCTTTGTAATATATGTGCCTAAGCAAAAAAGTGCTATAATTGAAAATAAAAATAGAAGAGATAGATAATCCTCTAGAAGTTCAGAATCATATACTTGTTTCCTATCAGTGAGAGACTTTTGTGTCCTCTTCTCTCCATCAGTGAGCTCTTTCAAGGTAGACATAGGAGTCTGTGAATTCTTCCAAATACATCTATTGGTTAAAATATTATCGAAAAATAATATTACTTATTTAAAATCGGGAGAAGGAGATAACTAAAATTATACATAAAAATATATAATCCGTTTATATTGGAGAACCATGAGTGTATGATCATGATGGAATTTACCATTTTAAGGCAAAAAAATGGACAATACATAATGAAAAGTGGAAACTTAACCTCCTTGAGTTAACATCACAAGCCAAACTAGCTTTGGGCTCTACTAAACAATGTTGCGAGATCATTTCCCACACACAGAAACTTGTGCTTCTCATAGTCCACAAATGCACCTACACAAGCAAGTACACACAATAATAGTGCTCACAAATATGCCAACCCCATTTCAGCAAGAAAGGTTCGACAAGATATTGCAACAATACAAATACATCTTTGAAGAATGCAAGTCCAATACAATGTGCAATATAATAGCATATCGATTTGAAAATGCCCTCTCCTAAATATATATTTGTAGAACAATTCTATTAAGAGAATGATAAACTTCAACATCAAACATAAGATCTACTAAATCAAGCACTAACATATTGTCATATTAAATGTATGAGGTCAATGGGCACAAAAGAGGAGTAGAGCACAGACCTAGTAGGCATGAAAGAGAAAATGTCAATATTCAAATGACACTCAAATCGATTTCTCAAAGAAGACAATCGCCATACATATAAAGGGCAGTCACCTAGAAGGACTATCAACTAAGGGCAGTAAAAGATAGTCATGTAAAGGGTAGATTCAAAGGATAGTCCCCCTCACTAAGTGAGCAATGATGGAAAGAGTTTAGAGTTTTCAAGAAGATGCCAAATCATGAGAGGTAGAAAATGATTTAAAAGACAATCAATAATCAATAAAGGATGGTCTTAACAGTTAAAACAATGTATAAAAATATCAATAAAATGGACTATGAGATGAAAGATCAACAATGCATAGTGATTTGATGAATACGGGTGATAGTGCACAATCTTTACTTCAATCTTTGGAGAAACTTGAGAATGCAAAAAGATTTAAAGTTTGAGAAGAAAGTTGGATTTTCTTCAATCTTTGAGGGAACTCTAGAAAACAGTAAGTTGTAAAATGCGAGGAGAAAGTTGAAATCCTTCCTTGAAGTTTATTGGTAAGATTACTCATAGATAAGTGAGGTTGGTATGAAGTAAGATTTTGTGTTCCACTTTGTTGTAGTAGTACCTATAGGTGCTTAGGGTCATGGTGTGTTTGTTGTGTTTATCAACGCATCTCTCATGGGTACTTCTTGCGTTTGTTTTATGCACATTAGGATATCTTTTGTGAATAGTCCCTACATTTATTTTAGGCAAATAGGTATATTTTCCATGCATGCTTCATGTGTTTGTTTTAGGCAAATCAATGTAGGAAAATAACATCCAAAAAGAAATGCTTGATTACTTGAGTGAGCAATAAGTATTTTATTCAACTATAAATTGGCTATTCCAGCTACTGAACTTTAAAGTGTTGGTCTAAAGGCATGTAGGCGGAGGAGCTTCGTTTTCTTCAATAAGTTCTACTGCTTCAGCAACAGGGAACATTTGAATTTTGGAGACCACAATTTACAGTAATTCAACACAATATCACCTCATTTAACTTTATTATGAAATTCACTAAGCTGCAAACAAAGTGTTAAAATGGAAATCAAACAAAGCACTAGAATAGATAATAACAACAAAATTCCAAAAATTCAGGCTTCAACCTCGAGGAAGGTCTGGATCAAATAGTCATTGTAGCCACAATATACAAATAAATCTGCAACAAGCTGCTCAGTATAGTCCTTCCAACTAGACCCTTTTTGCCTTAAAGCTTTGAAATTGAACAAAATTATAACAACTAGTAGAGAAAGGATCGATATGTATCATTAATGAACACTACCAAACATAGTCCAAATAGATGAAACAAGTGATGCCTTGTAATCTCAAAAACAATGCAGCAACAATCAAAATTAAAACATTGCCCTCTTTTATTCTCCTCTTAAGGTTTGGGAGGTCAGGTGGGTGCTTCCCCTCTTCTTCAAGCTCCTGAAAATCAGTACAAAACATATGAACAAAGGAAAATAATAAGAAAGAGACTATCATAACCCAGTTCCTTGAACCTTCTAAACCTTCACTTTCACCTCAACATGTATACAAAATAACAAATGCTCAAGCAGACATGTCCCCACGGAGTCAATTTGGCATGAAGCATATATGTGGGTGTTTGTGACAAAAAATGTTCAATTCAAGCATTCTACATCTCACTCAGGCCAACAAGAGAAAACACAAATAAGAAAGAGTCAAGTATTTATTGAACCAAAAGACACAAAGAGACGAAGAAATTATATTAAAGTTGATGAATAACCAAAGTATACAAGAAGTTAGAATAGATAACAAAGCATTTGGAATAAAAATCAACATGGAAAAATGACATTTATGATCATATTGAGCACTAAATGATAAACCTAGGGAAAAACACAAGCACCGAACAAAATTTACTATTATTCTTCCAAAACTTCTTAGACATCCAATCAACTACTTATATACATGCAACTCCTTTCTTAGGCCTTCCTAGATATATCCAATATCATAAGGCTTGGATACAACAATATATGGAGTACATACTCAGGTATTGAATAGAGTTCTCTTCCTAGTTTGTATGTTTATGAATTTTAGGAATAATGAATAAATATAACATACTATAAATAATGATTGTTAATGATGGTCATTTTAACTTACACGCCCCTTTTCACCCTCTATTCATTGTAAACTATGCATAACTTGAACATATTAAAAAAACTATAGCCCACATTGACATTGTATGCCACATTAATCCAACCATATGACAAAAGATAAGTGATCTAGCCTCTTGAATGAATGTAAGGAGAAATTTTTGCATACCTGTAAATGGTACAAAATTTCATGGTTAAGTGGAAGCCTCCCATCAACAACAAGATCCAAATATCTGTGTATCTATCTCAATCGAGCCTCTAAACCCTTCAGAGCTATCAATTTTTCCACTAACTTGTTATGCACAAAAGTCAAATTTTAGAGTTATATCACCACTAAAAACAAAGAAAGAGAGATTTGAAACCAAATCCACACACAACAAAATGTGGTATTCATACAAATACATACAAACAAACTAAACTCATAACATTGGAATGGAAACAACTTCAAATTATAATGCAGAGCATGGATTCACTTTACTCAAGTGGAGGTACATTTCACAATAATGGGTTCTTCATCTAAAACATCCATACGAGGTTCAAATAGTAAAGAGATTGATGAAAGATAGATGAATTAAAAAGATACTTGGATGTAGTTGAATTGAAGTCCGTAAAATGGTACATGTTTTTTGTGTAGGAGACATATCACATCCACAAACATGGCAAAGCTATGCAAAGTAGGAGAAATTGACTTGGAAAATGAAGGCATCAAGGTATAAAGAATCATCTCTCTGCCACCATAGTGAAAATTGAGCACTTTCTTTCATCTTTGCATATTGGTTTGATGCTTCAAACGATGCATTTCTTATATTAAAAAGTGCATTACCTTATTGAGCTTCTCTTTGTTTCAAGAATAGTTTAATATTCTCTAATTAACAGGGCCAACCACATGATGGTGTAATCTCATTTGGCCCTCCCTCCTGCCCCCCCCCCTCACATCACTCTCAATTCACCATACCTGATCATATAACATTAATCATTCATTCATCCATTAATAATATATAACATTCATTCATTCATCCTACATTGATAACATATAACATTCATTCATTCATCCTACATTGATAACATATAACATTCATTCATTCATCCATCCATTAATAACATATAACATTCATTCATTCATCCATTAATAACATATAACATTCATTCATTAACATATGACATTCATTCATTAACATATTCACATTCATTCATTAACATATAACATTCATTCTTTCAATTTTTACATATTATCAAAAATATGGTTGTCATAATATGATTACAATTACTTTTTTTTGTTTCTTTTTTGCAGCTAAAAAAATCTGAAGTGGAGTATCATTTTCTAAATAATTTGTCCCCTCTTCAGTTGTTCTAAGATCTGATCATATCTTACAGTATGCCTATTCGTGTACTCATGACTTGGACGTCACTGCAAGGGGGGGTCTACTGCAATAGCAAAGAAATGTTAAATTGATATGTTTTATTATTATTGTTACAAGTATTTCATTAATTAAAAGAACATTAGAGTGGTGCTCTTTACCTGATGGGGCCACATCATGTACCTAATCTTGTCTTATAGCCTCATGCTCAACATGTTGAACACCCTCTAAATCCTAATCTAGAGTTGAAACACGAAAGGTTACATTAATTAATACACCAATTGCAATTAAATATGTTTAAAAGAACATTAGAGTGGTCCTATTTACCTGATGGGGCCACATCATGTTCCTGATATTGCCTAGCTTGATCATGATCAACATGTTGATCACACTCTACATGCTCTAAAGTTGAAACATGAAAGGTTACATTAATTAATACACCAATGGCAATTAAAGATGTTTAATTATATTGATCCATACTGTGTTTTGTATAACACATGAATACATCCAGTACCGGGATGCACACCATGACCTTCATCTGTAGGTTGTGCTCCACCCTCACCAGGCTTCATTCCAATGTCATGTGCAATATTATCATTGCTTGCCTTTTTAAAACAAATAGGCACATAGTTACTTTATGGTGGAGATTAATATTGAATAGATTACACAAGTATTCAATTTTAAATAAAATTCATTGAGTTTATTTACCTGTGTGTCAGATGTAGTGGGAGCTTGTGTTTGCCCAGTCAAGATTCTTAGGCATTTATCCAGGGCTCCATAGCCTTGCTCGAAGGCAATCTTTAGGTCCCCTTCTATGGGCACTCTATTGAATTTAGAGCCCTGTAGTTTTGCATAAGATCATGAATTTCGTTCTACGGTGTGATAAAATGATTTTTTTTTGCAATTTATTATTTGGATGCAATATTTCATTTATTGATACTTACAATTCGTGCGACTAATTTCATATAACCACCAGAGCCAAGTTTGTGCTGCCCATGTTTTTCTAGTCTTGCCTTTGTTGCCTTCAATGTGTCGGGCAACCTATGAAAAATTTGAAATACATTAGATTATGTAAAAAGAAAGAGTAATCAATATATAATTACATTGTTGATAGTATCACATACCTTCCTTGGCGCGGTGGTTTCTTTCCTTTTTTTATTTTCGTACTTCTCCTTTCCATCTGACATCAGGTCCTTCCACTCCCTCTCTGGAATCATGGGGGGACGCTCGTACTTTTTGTTCTTCTCTAAATGTGACCTATATTGGTCCCTCACATACTTTAGATAGGTACTAGCTTTCTTAAGGACCTTGGTTCGGTTGAATGTGTTATTACCGAACAACACAACTAAATGGTTAAAGAGCTCATATTTAAAATCTTGATTTTGGGAATTCCACCATGTACGTATGGTGGGCCTGAAGATCTCTAATGTAATATCATTTAGATATTTATAAAAAACATCATTTCCTACAAAATGATAATGGGATCATTAGTCTAAAAAGAGTGATCAATAAGTAAATTTCAATTGGATTATATATAATAATAATTAAAACATTTTAAAGTACCTGGGACCTTCTCTATCTTTATGGGAATGAAATCCTCGGTCACCACAAATATGACCGGCAATGTTCCCGTACTAGTAATACGGGAAGATCCAGGAAATGTTGTTAAAACATTACTAGTACTAGTGGCCTCTGCATCCCCAGGTACATGTCCCGGTGCATATTATGGCATGTGTTCACTGCCAGAGGGTGCACTACTCGATGTCTACATGCTATGTGTTGCCGACATTTCAGTCAACAATATAGGAACGAATGATGGGTTCAAATGATGTGATGTATGCATAGGAATATCAAGATCAATACTTGTACCAACCCCTACTCCTTAGGCAACACTTGCAGTACCCTAATCATGGCCAACAACATCATGAGGACACAACAATCCTGTAAAAAAAAACACATATTTTAGTTCATGACATAAAAGAGTACAAAATATAAAACCATGAATGAACTTATGTTATAATTAAAGATATCATGAAAGCTTACATGCAAGTTTTTTTCTCTCTCAGTCAATATTTTAACCCTTTCTCTTATCTCATCTATTTGAGGCACTATGAATAACAACTAAAGGATTTCTTCATTGCATTTTTTTTGGGTCTTCCTTATCATATCCAAAGGGTTTGCGGAATATGCAATTTCATCATCGCATAATAGTGACTACACCTCCCTATGGATGCTCTCCTCTACTGCTAGTGCCTTTCCCTGATCAGTCGACTGTGACAAGAATATTAAAAACATTATCGAAATTAACCCAATAAACTTATGAAAAAAACATAATAATAAAACATTTTTCTCGTATCTAATTTATACAATTAAAATTAGGTAAACCTATCGAGTAGAAGCACTTGAAGATGCATCGCGATCTATGCTCTAGGTTGGAGCCTTCCCCGTACAATCAATGTCCCGCTGTGACAAAAATTAAATTTAAAAAAACATTACCAAAATGAAACCAATAGAATTACAAAAAAAACATAATAATAAAATGGTATATTGGAGTCATTAATTGGAGGTTGGGTAAAATGGTATATATAGTGCGTACCACCCCCATAGTAACTGTTTTTGTATCTATGCGATTCAAATTTTAATCGATTAGCAGCTCTTCCCCTGCAGCTATTGATTTTATCACACATACAAATACACGATTTCCCTCGTGCACCTCGAATATGCAATTAGGTTGCTTATTTTTTGACCGAGGTCATGTACTATTTATAAAACCTACAATATTCCCTGATGCTTTTGGCCTTCCTTCAATGTACATAGACACTCCTTTATTTTGATCCTTATTTGTTAGTTGTATATAATTTGCTGACAGTGCATACCTACGCATACTTTGTGTATATCGAACCAGTTGCATCCAATCTTTGTAACTGTAATAGGGTCTGACAAACTCCATCAATTCAGTAACTTTGTCATAACAGACCTTTATGTTGTCCATGCAAAATATGCCCAAACCATGTAATGACGATGCTAATATGCGATATATCCTCTCGTTGACACAAAAATCAGTGTTTATTGGAGGAAGTTCCTTGGGTACCCATTGTTTCCATAGATGTTTGTACCTCAAGGGAACTTCGATGTCGCCTATTCTCTCATCATCATAATACCATAACCCCCCCTTCAGCAAGAAAAAATTCCATGCATTTACGAAATTTTCTTCTAATCTTTTGACCTTTAGGTGATCTCCCTCTTTTAGACCTACTACATGTCTCACTTTCCTCTTCTCTTCCTAAATTTCCCTCACTTGAGGAAGATAGATCTAACAAATACCTATTTGGTGGTACCTACACTCATAAGGATGTTGGATGAATTTCTTTCATGATGATGTGATCCCAAGGTGACATTATGATTAAAATATCATTTCATCGCTAGAATTTGATAGGTTATAAGGTAATCAAGTCTTGATAGATTTCAGGTTATTGTTACTACCATCCAAATGTGTCCATCACAAATCAAATCAATGTATAAAGGAGATTGTCCCTTGAAATTAATGACTTTAAAATTTCATTATTTTACAACCTAACACAAACATGGAGATTGGGAGATGCAGTTCACAGTAGCTGAGGCTATGGAAGCCTAAAAAACCTAGACTCAGTGATGAATTTTCCTACATGAACAATGTATGGAAATGTTCCAAGGATTTTTGCATGAAAATTGAGGGGCAAAATTAATGAATGATATTCATTATCAGTCTCACAGTCTTAATCCAAGTTATTTGATTTACTAGACTTCTACTTAACGTTTTAACTCCCAAACTTTGTAACGAGTGTTAAATGTGACTATGGTCCATGAGTTACACAACCAAGGCCTCTAATGTATTCTCTAATTGTAATAAAAGGAATTTTTGTCTTCATTCAAGTAAATAAACTTGAAGGGAAACACCACCAAGTGGTTTATTGGACACCTACATGAGTAAAAATAGCAGAAAATTTACATTTAATGCAAATTTAATGCAATTTTCCATTGAAATTTTTTGTAGTGTGTAGAAGAATGGTTTCACCATACATAATATTTTGGTTTAATTTGTGTTGAAAAAGACGAATTAGAACACTAATAGACATAATTGAGGTGCACGTGTGAGGTGGTTCAACTGTCCATTGATAAACTCCATATGTCTAAGTGGTTGATGGGGAGGGAGTGTGTACTAGGCTTGGTTAAGTCATCATAAGTTTATGCTTTTGCAATAAAAATTGTTTAAGTCATCTTAAATCTTCCTATGTATAATTTATAGGATACTTTTGGTATGTTTTAAGGTAGGATGAGTGGTTGCATCAATGTTCTAGTTCTCTATGACAAGGTTTCAACATCTTCAAATAGTGAAAGTTAGTGCTCATAGTCATTTGAAACAACAACATTTTGATTATGTATGATGGTAGGATTTGAGTTGCTAAGACCCTATCTTTGATTTTCTCCACTTTTGTGCCCAAGAAACCATATTATTTTTTTGTGAATGGGGGCCAATAATATGTTTTGTAATCAATGGAAGATGACTCCATGCGATACAGTCATATATCATTGGGGAGTCTCTGGTGCAAGAGCACCTACACCTTATGTTTACAACTGTAGCATTAGAGGTTGATCATAGAAGTGTCTAGGGATGTTTTCAATTTTTTTTGATGTTTCAATAAGGTCTGAAAGACCATTTATTGTTTCATTGATCCATATTGTAAACAAGATCAAATTTGTGAATAAATTGTCAATGATGGTCAAATATTGTAAAAGTAGGTAGAATAGGTTTTCTTGTAGGGAGTCATGTATTCAAGGTGAATAAGGTCTAACAAGACCATTTTAAATGTGTTTAGGGTGCTTGGAATTCATCTAGTTGATAATGTAAAAATTTGCAATTGTTGACATTAAAAGTTGTCAAAATTGCAATTTTACAAAATAATGGGTTGTTAAGTGTTTGTAAGTCAATTATGGACATTTGTTGAAGGTAGTTTGGGTTTGAGATGATTTAAAAATCCTTCCAAGGCCTGATAAAAGGTTTTTGGAGGAGTTGATACAAAAATTTCATATCAAATACCACATTCTTGAAGCAATTTTCTATGTTTTTACTGTTTTTCTAAATTTCTTTTGTGTTGTATGGATCCGTACAAGCTTGAAATGCTCTGAGATAATTGGTGTAGATAAATATATGTGTTTCATTTCCTTTTCATTTGTTTTGAAGTGCTAAATCATTGTTTTGTGGGAGAAAACAATCAAATACAGGGACTACCTTGTTTTTCCTCTGTAAGGGTTTGAGGGCTAAAAACAAATGACATCCACCAATCCACCCACTGTCTTGGAATTATAACTTAGTGGATTGGTGTGAAACATGGTAGGATAGAGTTTCATTTCATTTAGGGGTTTTTTAAAGCAAGAAACTTGGCATTGAAGTGATTCCCTAGGGCCGACATGGGCAATTTTCTTGTGAATTTATGGTTGTTAAGTCAGGGTTTGTCAATTTGATGGATGTAATAGTATGAATGAAGGTTTTTTGTCCTATTGTAGGATTATTTTAATGTGTTGAAGAAAATATTTGAGTTAGGGAGGTTGGGTATATGGTGTTTCTCTAAAACCCTAGTGTATTGAGGTAAAATGGAGGATTTTGTAGAACAATGACAAAAGGGCCATGGCTTAGCCCAACAATGGTGAAAAATCAATTAAGCTCAATCCCATGGACATTCATCTATAATATTTTAAATTCCTACCAACATTTTTTTAGATTTAGCTATATAGTTTTAGATTTATGTGACAAAATGGTTTTATCTATATCTATATAAGTTATATTCACTTGAGAAACTACAATTTCTCATCATAATAGTTGAAATATTATAAGAAAAACATGGGATTTCAATCCCATTTGGAAGTAGGTATGTATGTAGTCCTTGGAAAAATTATTCCCCTATGACCCAAGTTCGTAGGGGAAGGGTTTGGGAAAATCTCCAAGGTTTGAAGTGTTCCTAAATTTGATCAATCATTCTTCAGTATGTTTCAACTAGAGGTTGAATTATGTATTAGATGGTTGTGAACTCACCTTTCCAATTAATATGTTCCCACTATGTATATTTGATTCAATGAAAGGAAACCTATCATCATCAAGCTTTCCTACTTTGATATTTGTGGTATTTAGCTTTTCAAATTCTATTCCAATATTGAATGAACTTCTAGAGGCATTGTCATTATGGTTTGCCTTAATATGAATGTGTGAAAATGCCTCCAAACCAGTCTAAACTAGAATAATCAAATTTTGTGTGTTAAACAATGTTACCTTATGTCTTGAATCAATGACAAGTAAAAGAGGGTATAAGTTAGCCTCAAGAGCTATTAAGGTCTATTATTCTAAGAAATAGGGTCATGATAAAATTGACCATGACTTGGCTATCACAAAGTTAACAAAACTTGCTAACTTTGTATTCAACTATAATGAGGTATTTAGTCATTATGATTTGATGGGTGAGAAACTTGTAATAGGTACTAAAGATATACCTAAATATATACTTGAACTTATGTTGAGATTAAGATGGAGTTCCTTATGACCACCTTTCCTAAAAATAGGTAATTAATAGCAAGTATATTGAATATGGTGGATAAATGTATGCTAAGCTTTATGATTAGTAATACAAAAAATGTGATATACTCAAAAGTAGAATATTTTGTAATATTACATTTATGGATTTAACTTATGTCTACTAACTAATGTATTTTTCAAAATAATAATTGAATGCAATAAATGGCCTTTGATACCACTTTATGAGCTTGTATTTATGTATGTGGCCAAATAGAGGCGAACTCATGTGGGTTCAATGTTTTACTTGTGATATGGATTTTGATCCCAAGACCTATAGGACAATTATATAGTTTAGTGGATCCATTAGGGGTATTGTAATCAAATTAACTAGCCTAGGGTGTAAACCCTTCAAACAGTATGCATTAGATCAACATTTTGATACTTTCTAAGTGTCACAATGTTGAACCAAGATTGATATGTGACTTGGCTTCTTAGCATCACAAGTAGGGTTGAGAAAGGGAATCTACAAGGGCATTTCAATCTTGATCAATGGTAGAGGCATCTGCAGCTCTAAGTGGCCAGGTAAGTAGCTACGTTTTAATCCATCTGCAAAGTTGAAGACTACAAAAATTTCTTAGGCATGATACATGCTAGTCAGGGTATGGCTGAATACAACTATTTTTTTTTGTCTTATCTTATACCATTTTATGAGAATGGGGGTCCCAATGTACGAGAATATATTTGGAAAGGGATGGAAATTGTAGGTTAAAGAGAATGGGGGTGGGGTGATCCCACAATAGTGGTTTATAATTTTGGGCCAAACTGGACACTGCAATTATTATTTTTAACTAACTCTTCACATTCGGGCACCTATAGCGGCTAAACCGTGAGGAATTTGAAGATGATGCAAAGTAGAGTCTCATCACATTTTGTCTGTAGATTCTAAAAAATAAAAAATAAAAAATAAAAAAATTTGGAATCAGATTGCACTTCTTTCTCCATCTCCCATGAAAACTGGTTTTTTTTCAGAAAATAACATTTTTAAAAAGTGATGCACATCGTATAACGCATAAATTTTTTTCCATGAAGGATAAAATTATAATTCTTTCGAATTTAGATTTGTAACTTTGATATCTAGTGCTTTCACTTGCTTAGATATTTTTTTATTGAATATTTTTTCTTTCATCAAGTTTTGAAATCAAACCAATTACAATTCAGACATAGCACAACCGTATAACACGTAAGGTTTTTTGTATATATCAAAATTCAATTTTATTTTTTTTGTTGGATCAAGGAATTCAATATCTGGTGCACTCATATTTTTCAGTTTTTTTTTTTGATAATCTGTTATTTTTCCACATGTGCAGAACAAAGACCTTCATTTTCAATGAAAAACCTATGTTTAAATAAAACTAAAAAAACAAATACATAATAAAACCAAAACATATTAAAATTATATTCATTGGATAGCTCATTACGAGGAATACCATAATCATTTCAAATAAATTTTAAATGAATTAATTTGATCCCCCAAAAGGTAAATCAAAAGTGATTTTTTATCAGCATTTTGATAAGTGTAAAGGAGACTCATTTATAGGTATGGTTTAAAACTAGCAAGGTTCTATCCAAGGGGGTTTGATCTAAGGTGGTTTGATCAAACCCTCTTCAATTGGAATCCTTAAAATGGAACTTTTTAAGGCTTAAATTATTATATTTTCTAAAAATATGTGATTTCAGCAAAAATCAATTCCTCTCAAAAATTGTAAACCAGCTTTGTGGGATCACCCGGTGCCAATATAAAAGATATAAATCACTTACAGTACTCATTGTCCCTTGGTCATCGATTTTCCCTTAATGCCCTCAACCTCATCATTCTAGCTTTCCTCCTGCCTTGTTGCACTAATCTATGTGTGCTCCTACGTGTGCGTATTGATATGTAGGGTTTTCGCTCCTCCAAACTCTTCCTAATCATTGGTATTGACCTTTCACTTCTCCAATTTGACAAGATACAACCTAAAAATAAGGTTTCGAGGAGGGTTTTAGAGTATGTTAATTAAAAAGGAAAATTATGGCGCCATTTAGGTTTTAATATTCTATATAGTTAAGTATATATTAGCTATATTTTACATAATAAATAATATAATTATTCTACTTATTATAATTATATATTATATTCTTTAACAAAATTATTAAATAAATATAAAATTATTATAATTGATAATTAATAATAAGTATATTTTTATATAATACAAAATATAGTTAATATAATAGTAATATTAGATTAAATTATATATAATATAATTATATTTATTATTATATAATAGTATATATAGGCTATTACCTAATATTTTAGAGGATTTTACCATAACACTCTAGCTAGTTTACCATTAAATGGCAGTTGAAACTTGTTTTCCAACGACACAATAGTGGTTTCCAGGCATGAGATTTGTTTCAAGCTCAAATCTCACAATGTATGTAGCCTATTAGCTAATACAAAGAGAGAAACTAAAAAGACAAAGAATGAGAGAAAGAGATGAACTTAGATAGATACAAAGAGAGAGAGAGAGAGAAAGCATGAGAGAGAGAAATATAAGAGATACAAAGGAAAAGAGAGAGGGAAAAGAAACACTAAATTTTGATTGGTTGTTTCATGTCAACAATCCAAGGATGGCATGTGTCCTCGGGGAGTTATGCTCAAGGTAGCATGCCATTTGATTAAATATATGATAATTCTCCTTTAAGACCTCTTCTCTCTATCTCTTTCACCATCCCCCTCTATCTCTCTATATCACCTCCTTTCTACGTCTCTCCCTCTCTATATCGCTCTCCCTCTCCCCCCTCTTCTTTATCTCCCTTTTCTACCTATCTATCTCCCTCTCTTCTTTCTCTTCCTCTTCAACCTATCTCTCCCTCTCTCCCCCTCTTCTCTATCTCTCCTCCTCTACCTATCTATATCCCTTTCTCCCCCTCTCTATCTCTCCCCATCTCTCCCTCCCTATCCCCCCTATCCATCTCTCTATCTCCACCTCTTTTTTTTTCTCTTCCCATATATCTCCATCTCTCTTTCTCTTCCCATATATCTATATCTCTCTCTTTCTCTCCCCATCTATCTCTATCTCCCCATACTCGTTTCTCCCTTTCTATATCTCTCCTTATTTATCTCTCCCTCTCTCCATCTGTATATACTTATATCTAATTCTTTTTGTTTGTATATCTCTTTGTCTATCTCCCTCTCCCTCTCGTCTCTCTATATCTCTCTTTATCTCTATCTCTCTATCACTCTATCTCACCATCTATATCTCTTTATTTCTTCATCTCCCTCTCCCTCTATATCTCTCTATCTTGTCCTCATTATCTCTCCCTCATTTTATCCCTATCTCTCTCTATATTTATCTCTCCATCTACCTATATCTCTCTATCTATTTTTCTCCCTCTTCCTCTCTCACTATATCTTCAACTCTATCTTTATTTTCCTCTCTCCCTCTTTATCTCTATACATGTCTCCCTCTCTCTATCCATCCATCTATCTCCCTGATATCTATCCCTCTTAATATATTTATCTCTTCCATTTCTATCTATCCCTCTCTCCTCTCCTCCTCTCCATATCCCTCTCCTTCTACATCTCCATCTCTATCTCTATCTCTATCTCCTTACCCCTCTATCTCTCACTCTTCCCCACTCTATCTCTCCCTCTTTCTATCACTACCTCTACATCTCTCTCTATCTCTCCCTCTCTCCTTATTGCAAGAATAACATGAGCCTGTTGGTAATGGAGCTTGATCATCTTCCAAACTCAAAGGTTTTATTTCAATCATGTTTGGATCCAGGTATGTGCAAGATCATCATGGAAAAAACAGGCCCTTAAGTGGCAATAAAATTCAAAAAAATCAGATTTAGGCAACTTGACATAAAAATTTGAATACGTTATCTATATTATTTCAAAAATATGTAAGAATAGAATCTGTAGAAAATTGAATGTAGTTTCTAAACTACTAGGTTTATTTAAAAAATAAAAAAATTATTTGGTGAAAATTTGAAATTTCAATGCAATAGTACTTAAATTTCAGGGGAAAAATAAGAAGTGGGTGTCTGTCAAACCACCCTAGCCAAAATAAAATGATAATATTTTTTTATAATATTTTAGATGTAAGTAGAGGACTCATGTCCCAATGTGATGCATATTTTTTTGTAATTTTTTTCCAAGTAAATAATTAATTATGATTTTTTTATTACAAATTTTTTAAAATATAAAAACTTGTATGTTTAACCACCTTAACTTGGTCAAAACTTCATGAAATTCAATTATTATTTTTAATCCTATAGTATGTGAAGCATAGAATTTGACGCATGTTTCGGATTCAAAAAATGTGATATCGTTTGAAAGCTATAGATGTTTTTCAATCAACCTATTAGTCAAGACTTTAGTCGTAATTCAATTAAAAAATAAATAATAATTATTTATTAAATTCAAAGTAAAACATAATTTATATTGGTGGAAATTCTAGAATCTCCTTTAAAAACCATTTTTAGTTTCATCAATTTTGGGTAAAAAAAAGTTGTCAGCCACATGGGTCATTATATCACTTACATATTGCCACTTTTTGGCCCAACATGATCCTGCACATGCCCATCCCTGTAAGTGGATGCATAGTTTATTTGAAGCTATGATTTCTCCATTGAGACCTTTTTGCACAAACAACATCAATGTCTAAATGTTCTACCAGTTGACCTCATGTAGTACATAAATGTATGCAAAAAATAAACCAAAATTTATCCTAATTGAAATTCCACACTTTTTTGGCGTACCCATTGCACACTAAGGTGTGATTGCTACTTACGTTTGATTTGTATGTTTTATTTTACAACTAGAATAGTAGAGATAGGATAGAATAATACCATTGGTTGAAAAGTCATTATAAGAACCTTAAATTCATACCTTAAACCTACAAGATAAACCTTATAACACAAATCAATGCAAGATGATATCATTGGATGAGTATTAGTTGGCTAGTATATTATTACTAGATCAATCAAGAGAAAATTGATAGCTAAGTACTTCAATTTTATTTTATTGACACTTGATAAATGCAAGATTATAGAGGTATTATGTTTCTCAATTTAAGTAAAGAAAGTGGTTGACATGGAAGTAAAATATTTTTGAAACTCATAAATTATACATATATAGATATATCTTCTTTATATTATCCTTGTAATTAGTTATGTATCTTCAAATATAAAAAATTAAAAGGAATCCAATGTGTATCATCTAATAATAACTTATAGAAAATATAAAAAATATCAATAATAAAAAAAAATATATTAACTAAGAATCCATGCAAGCATTCAATAGTATATGTTGGTAAAACTATAATATATACAAGAAATCAATATATGCATACAATGTCACATGTTAGTAATACAAAACACATGTCACTATGTGGGGTCAACATGAGGAAATGCTAGTTTTTTGGGAATGAAATAACCAAATATATGATCAAATAATATCTAATTATAAATAGTCATAGAGTAATTAGGATTTGATCATATGGAAATTTCTAGGAGAGCTATAATAGTTGTAACATCATGAATTAACAACATTAAAAAGTACATCATGAATTAATTATGTAATGGTATAAAAATTAAAAACATCATGAATTAATTATGTAACCATATAAGTCAAATATAATTCTATCAAGAAATCAATATCAAATAGATAATATAATCACATAACTCATACATTTGAATGCCATTGATCTTCTTCTTCTTTCAAATATTTGTCTATATCATCCGATCCAAATTCAACATTGTAAGGATTAGTCATATCATCGTTGTCGTCATTGATATTAGTTTTGATAATGTCATCATCCACACGGATATCATCTTCATGAACATTAAATCCTACATCATCATGATCTAGTTCCTCTTCTTAGATATCTTCATCAGGCACATCATCAACTAATTGTTGATCGTGATCATCATCTGCATCATCTTCTAGTTCTTCAGTATCTTCTTCTTCCACCACATTATACTTTACCGACCTTCCTCTTGGATCATGTCTAACAAAAAATGACCAACCCGGTTTACTTGGAACCTTTGAGTAAAATACCTGCTCACATTGGCTTGGAATAACATAGGGCTCATTTCTAGATCGCTCGATTGACCTTGTATTAACCATGGTAAATCTATTATCATGTTCAATAACAGTTCTCTCAAGATCATTTTCATTCAATTGTAGCCTATACCATTGGACGAGGAACAAAAACAATTTGAAGGACTTAAAGTCACACTCAAGTATATCATCCAAAATACCATAATTTTATGATACTTTTGGATGTATGTCGCTTCTAGATGAAATATTAGTCACCTGAAAGACTGTAGTTATCCCAAAATCACAAGTTTTCTTTGTGTCATCCAAATTTTTGATTCAAAATTTATGACCATTTCACCACATAGCCTTGTGGTGTTTCACCTACAATATGTCAAACATGTAAAAATTATTACATCGTCAGTTGATAAACATATTTATTCTTGGCCAAATGTATGCAAAGAAAAAAAAACTCAACATATACATACATCAATATAATTGAAAATAATTAAATAATATGGGTGATTAAAATATTTATGTGTACTTGTTTATCTCTTAAACCATATGCTAAATCAATTTCCCTTGGTGTAACATTGGAATCTCCATTATGATGAGCTTCTTTAACTAATGAAGCCACAACTTCCCATGTTAATGTGTGACCAAATTGTTGACATTGTTCAATCCATACCGTCATCCAATCAAGATTTTGTGTGACGTAAAAATGTAGTGCATCCCATTCTCGACCAACTATATAAAAAAAAATTGAAATTCAAAAACAATGTATAATTAGTTAATTACCACGGTATACGACCTTAATTTATAATTGATGTATATTGAAGATTAATAATTAAATAAGTACAATATACATAAAAACCAAATGTAAAATGTATTCTAATTAATCTCCATGACCATCTTATAATTACCTCTCACTTTCCTCAATCTACATTTCCCCATCAGGTACTCCCCTTCGAATTTGTTAATGGAGTTGGGATCCCAAATGTGATCTGCATGGATCTTTACTACAAACTTAGGAAGATATTTAGTAATGTACACCATGGTCTAGTATACCATATATCCCTCCACCATAGAACCCTCAGGATGTGCTCTTTGTCTAACCAAAGCCTTCAAAAAAATTTAAGTGCCTCTCAACCATCTGCATTGACCTTGTGTTTACAAGTCCACACAATTTAATCTCCTCAACTTGGTGTATGAGGGAGTGTTCTTGTGCATTGAAAAATATTGAAGATAGACACTTTTCATTTCACACACTAGACGAGGAATTTTTCTCTTCCAATAATTTATATCTTTTTTATGGATTTCTTTAGATGACAACCATCTACAAGTGATTCAAGACACAAATATATTAACGAGATTTAACAAAAATATACAATATATTACATAACAAGTAAAACAAATGGAAAATATAAGATCTATACAACGAATTGAACAAATATCTCTACTTACCTCATGTATTTTCCAAGATAATATATAACTTGCTTGACATTGTTGTCAAAGTTGCCTGGGAGAGATAGAGGTAGAACGTACTACAACAATTATAAAATGATCTTTTCATTATTTTTCCAAAAGCAGTAAACATAATACACTGAAAAGTACATGCAGTATACAAATATATATATAATATACTAGAGTAATTACCTTAATGAAGGTATGTCAATCATGCATTTTCATCCCTGACCCAAATTCACCTTTCTTTGTTATGATATTGTTTGTATTCACAACAAATCCTATGGGAAATCAAATTTTTTGTATGACTTATTTTATAGCATTGCTTTGCTTCTCTGTTAATAACCAAGGAAGGGTTCTTATATTAATTTGGTCTCCATCGCTATTTAATTGAATGACATTTTTCATTGCATGATTGACTTCCTAAATGTCACTACAAATTTTGACAATTTTTTCTTATCATGCCTTCCATCCAATATTTTTCATAACGTTTATGTTATATTCTTTCCGATATGCATTGTGTCAAACAAATGCACAATTTGTAGCTTCTCATAATAGGGCAACCTACTAAATTGTCTAGGATAACTTTACAATCCTTGTGGAAGCCGACCATTAATGTCTTTATGATCTTCATGAAGCATATAAGTTAAAAAAATTAACAACGACAATCATTGTCAATTACAGCATGAGTAAACAAAACACAATATAAAAATATAAATTCCAAACATATCATATATGATAGATAAACAATTTGATCTGATGTATAACCTTGACAATTAATTCCATTATATTCCAACTTCCATAGGTGAGGTGTCATTCTTCGTGGTTTTGATGTAGTCTCTTCTTTCCCATTGAAAAGATGATTTTCAATAGGTCGATACTTATGATTTCCATGGAGGGAGTGCCTATACTCATCAAACACCTGCTTTCCTAAACTTGTTAAATGACAAGATTTCATCTTTGGACCACAAATTGGACATGCAAATTTTCCCTTTGTTTGAAGACCTACAAGATCATATATAATTGGATTAAATATGTCAATTTTTATAATTATATATAATGAATAGATTATTTAAAAAACATGCATGATATATACTTCACAAAATTAAATATCATTAAAGTGCAGTCGAATGTTATAATATACCACAAAAATGTGTTAGCCCTAGGGAATCATGAATTGTCCATACAAGCATTGCATGGAATTGAAATTGTCTTTGTCCTATTGATCTAGAAACGTCATGCATAGTGACACCATTCCATAACTTTAGTAGTTCGTCGATAAGAGGCTCGATATATACATTCATATCTTTAATTTGGTACTCACCTAGTTGAATGAACATAAAGATTACATAATTATTATAACCATTTTACTGCAATATATATAAATTAATGTACATGACTATTAAATGAAAAAAATATAAGTCATTATGCAACAAATAAGACAAATGAGATGCTACTACGTTAAAGAAAATTGATGTAACAAATACCTAGAACAATCATTGCCAACATTATGTGCTCCCTCTTTATTGACATCCATGGAGGAATGTTATTATTGATAACAAAAATAGGCCACGCCGAGTAAATAGATCTCAGTTCTCCAAATGGATTGACACCGTTCACTGTCAATGAAATCCTAAGATTACGAGGTTATTCTTTAAAGTGTGGCCATTTATCCTCCATGTCTCTAAATGTAGAACCATCCATAGGCATTCGAAGAATGTTATCTCCACTTATATTTCGTGCATGGTAATCCATAAATTGTGTTAATCTTTCACACCTAAATAATCGTTGCATACGTGGAATAATGGGAATATAACAAAGAACCTTGTGAGGCACCTTTTTTGGTAGTTGATTTGTTCAATATCTACTGATATGATATTCCGGGCATTCTATGGAAAATTCATGTTGTTTATGATATATAGTATGATCATTGGGACATGCATCTATTGCTTGATACTCCATTCCAATATCTTTCATAATGGCAGATAAATCTCGGTATGAGAAAGGTAAAATATTTGATGGTGGTAACAAAATTTCACCTATAAATCTACAACAAAGAAATAATTTGTTAATATAAAGAATATTAATGGTACATATTTCATCCTTTATTTACTAGTGATGAACTAACAACAATTAAAATAGATGAAAAAATGTGACATATATGACATACCTTAACATTCGTGAGATTGCTATGTTGGATAAACCATTCATAACCTTCAAGTTCACCAACAATAATATAATAGAGAGAAGAGTTGTTTGGGAGCCTTCATAAAGGGGCTCACATGCCTTCTCAAGTATAGGTAAATAATGAACATCATCAAAGTTATCTCGATCATCATGATCAACTATGCCACTAAATGTGTCCTAGACCTGCAACTACCGATGAACAGTGATCATGGAGGTTTCTGCTGTAGATAGTTTTCTTAAAATAGAATTTCACTTAATCATAACTTTCACAATGCCATGAAATCTATGCTATCTTCTAAGGACTGCAGATGTTTCATCATTCATTCACCATATAGATGTGAATAAAGATAAATTTTGAAGAGCAGCTATAAAATCAAGGTCCAGACTAACTTTGCACAGTCATCTACCAGCAACAAATGACTAAAAGTATGGACAAGAAAAGCATATACACAGCTGGAATCTTCATCACCAAAGAAAAAATTACTAAATCTACCAAGGACAGCTAAAAGAGAACTAGAATAGAAAATTAAATCAAACTAGAATCTTAACTTATGAGAGAAGAATCATGAAACATGAGAAGAAATCCAGAAATGCACCAATGGTCAATGTATTTCTATTGCAATTTCTGCAGCATGTCTTTACAACAACTCAACTCTCTTCAAATGAGAGGAGGAGATCCCTATTTATAGTTTTCAAAAAGAAAAATTAGTGGCCAAGATTTACTTTCATTGTGTAGCTAAGGTTCACTTTACAACAAGGTTTCACCTACCCCCAAATATATTACATTTTAAAAATACACTTTGTCGTTTCCCTATTTTTTCCTCTAGTGGTGACACTCTAGCATTTTGTCTTTTTGTTGATTGCTCTTTGCCATAGCTACTCCTTTAGGGATTCTTCATTAACAATAGGGTTGTCCTCTTGCTTCTTCAAAGCTGCATATTCTATGAATTTCATAACCATCGACCGAAACTTGTCGCACCTCAGCACCTGGTAACTTCATTCCTTTGAATTGTTGACAAGATTTTCCCAGTCTTCTTCATATTTGGCAACATGGTCCCTGAATAGCTTGGACTAGGTGAAATCTCGGGCAACAATGCTCATAAAATCTATGGTGACCTTGGCTGACATTCCATCCTCCATCCTCCTTCGAAAGTGAGGCTTTATGCTTTCTGGATTGATCTTGATAGCAGGCACCTCATACCCTATCATTAATTTCAAGTAATGGAAATAGTCCCCCCTAGCCTCCTTGGCCCATTCAATATCAGAGTTACTCGCTCAAGGACTTGTTCCAACCTCTCCTTCTAGTGATTGAAGTCTCGCTTCCACACATCCATTAACTAGTGGTCATCGTCTTTGAAGGAAAACTCTTTTTCCCAAACCTCACTTGGCAGTGCAAGGATAGCCTCGATCTTCAGGTAAGCAACCCCATATTTCTTTGGGAACTCAATGCAAATTTGTCTCATGCCTTCAAGAGACATTTTTACTTCTAGAAACTTGTTTGTCATTCGAACAGCCAAATTGATGCCTATATTCCCGATATCAAAGACCTGTCGGAACCAAATTTATGTGGTCTTGTCCAGGTTCCTTCTCCTTTCCAGCTTGTTAATCTATTCCTTGGACAACAACTACGGCGGGGCCGATGATGTGGTGGGTTGTTCCTCTGGAGACGACCATTGTTGAATATAGGCTGTCAAATCAGCCACCTGTGCCTTAAGTTCTTCCTTTGAAACCTTATCCTGCTGGATAAGGTGCACCACTATGGTGACTAATTCTTGGAGATGGTTGACCTTTTATTCCCTGGTGGACACTCCCAAGTCAATGGTGGAGACATTGTAACTTATTCCTCATTCTCCCACCACTAGCGTAGCTATTTTTATAGCCCTAGATCCAGAGGCATCCATCGTTACCTTTGAACTCATTCTAGACTTTCTCTCCTTTTGGTTGCCAATCTGAGCTCTAGCCAGTATTGCCTCTAGTCTTGCTTTCGGATCCTTTAGGGCGGGAATTCTCTTTTCAAGTTATCTTTCTATCCAATTGGGCATTAGGGACCCTTCCTTGGGTGATGCATGTCGATCTTTGTTGTCCTTCACCCTAAGTTTAATGGCTTTGTCATAGAGAGCATCCTGCTCAATTCTTGTATCTTCCTTCTCCTCATCAGAATCTTGCACGAGCATTATGCATTTGATAGGAGATTTGGTGGGTAGGTGTTTATCAGGGTGGTCGTCCCTTTCAGCATCCTTTTCTTCTTCATCTTGGTCATTCCCATGCTCTTCGGGGTTATCTTCTTGTTTCTCTTCATGGAAGGATGCCTCTTCATCGTGCTCGGGTGTTTGACCTTGTCTTTCCACAGGAGACCCACTACCCTTAGTCTCTAGAGCAACAACTTTTGCTTTAGTCGTAGGATGTCCTTCAGCCTCTTTGTCTTCTATTTCTTTGTGTTGCTTGGACCATTCAACATCAAGCTCCGGATCAGCTGTTTCTTGGATTATGTTTGTCCCTAGACCCTCGCTATCATCACTAGAAGACTCATAAGCCACCTGGTCAATCACCTGATGTGCGTATATTGGGTGCTCATGATACTCAAATTCCTCATCTTCCAGCCTCTTCACTGCCTCCAGTTGTTGTCATTCTAGCTCATCGGAGATTTTCATTGTAGCCTCCATTCTAGGTGGCTCCGTAGGAGGAGGGAGAGCTGGGGTGTTAACCATTGCCTGGGCAATTGCATCTTGCACCATTGGATTTGCAAGCATTCCCAAAATTTCAAACAACACATTATGCATATACTTGACAAAGGAATCCGGGAGAGCGAGGGTAGGCATTGCAGTAGTAGCGGCAGTGGTCGGAAAGGAAGGAGACATGGAGGATGACAAGATTGGTGAGGCAGTGGCAGAGGATGAATCTAGCGATATGGCCTGTGCAATTGGAGAAATAGAAGAGAGGTGGACAACAATGTCCATAGTGGGCGGAGAGGAAGCAACTATTGCACGTGAAATGGGTGGGATGGTAGCAATAGGAGCACCGGTTGCAGCAGCAGATGAAACATGCAGAGATCTTGGTGGATCAACTTCCATCTCTGTTCCCTCATGGAGTGGATCTTCAAGTATTACTGGCATCTCAATGACACTACTCCTTCCTCTATGCTTCATAGGAGGCTCGCCTTTCGAAGCCTTTTTGGCATACACTTTTGGGTTAGGTTGTTGCTTGTTAACCTCCTTTCTCTTCTTTGACCTAACAGATGGTGGGGACTTAGATGTTTCTCTAGTTGTAGTAGTAGTTGCCCCACCATTAGAACCACTTGGCTCACTTTCAAGCCCCTTGAATGTTAAGGCGACTCCCTATTTCTTCAAACAAGCAACCTGTCCATCGATCCATGCCTTTATCCGAGCCTCAATGGGCTTGGTAAGAATGTTGAGGTCATCAATCTCTTGCTCGTTCTAATCAATTAAAGGAAATGGATAGTTTGCAATAACATTGCGCTCTCCTCTTCCTCAAGTTGATCTGGGATCAAACACAGGTACACCCTCCTCAAGAAGTATGCGGTCATACGCATATAATGTCGTATCCGCACTTCAAGGTCATCTTTGCAATTAGCCCAAAAATCCTTGACATGGTGGAGGTGGGCATACTCTGGTCCAGGTGCCTTCCTAATGTGGTCGTATGGGTCCATCCGTGGTCGAGTTCTATGTGGTCGGAAGTGGTACTCATCCAGCTCCTTTTCAAAATTTCTTGTGCATTGGGAGGTGTGAAGTTCATAAATTCCCTGGCCAAGTGCAAGGGGATAAGGGGTACCCACAAAGTGCTTACTACTCAGAATGTTTGTATGTGTCACAACTACCAAGATAGTTCCAATAGTATAATCCGGTCATTAAGATACCGGGGCAACTTGTTCGGCCTTTTGGTGAATCCCTAGGCACGAATGTAGGTGAATTTAGGAAACTAGATGAATAAGAAGGCGTGGTGCTTGAGAAAGGCCCTAGCGCTGTGAGATAATCTTCTCTCAAAATCACCTCCAAGCAGCCAGATGGTGTAGGCGATGAAGGCATCGTTCACCCTGGAGTAATCCCTCTTGAAATTTTTGTATTGCAGGTGAGGGTACTTGTCATATGGCTTGAGTTCTCTTCTTGGCATCTCATTGGGCACCATGGAAAATCCACTATAATATCGTCGATCGACAAGAGAATACACCAGGTAGGATGTCATATAGAATTTGGATGTCTTCTTCATCCTCGCAAATTGCTCATGGAAGAAATTACTGATTATCTTCCCCCAATAGAACGTTGTATCATCCCCATGAAGAATTTGTTCAACAAAATACATCATCCACTCTTGGAAGAAGGCCACAGCAGGAAGGCCCATCACTCAGCTTAGTAGGGTAACTAGATCTTGGTAATCTTCGAAGAAATCGCTGTAGTAGAGCTCCTGAGGAACCTTGGCGGCGTTGCCCCACCTCTCTTTCAACCAATACTAGTTGATCAGATTTTTGCACTTTAGAGGATCCTCATCCACCAATGCCTTGCACTCCTGAATAGTCAGGGTCTCCATGCTTTCGAAGACGGGGATGTGGAAGGTTTTAGTTATCCCAAGAGGGGACATATCAGCCAAGACGTTGCCATCTTTGTCCACAATTGTTCTCGTTTCAAGTTGGTATGCCTCTCAGCATGCCATTACTAGTTTAGGGGCAATCAAGGTGGGAGGGAAACCCACAGCCTTATCAAGTCTGGTGCTTCTGATTAGCCTTGCGTTATCAATCTTCGGCTCTATTTTGACCCTTCATGTGAAATTATCAATATCGACGTGTCCGATATTGGTGTCAGTGATATCCTTCCAACTAGTCATGATCTTGGAATGCAATGGCACTCCTTGGAACTGGTACTTCATTTTTTCTTTGTCCTCCTTGCCCTGAGGCACTTTGGCAGTTCTCTTTCCTTTGTCCTTGGCCGCCCCAGAGGCCTCTACACCAGATTCCATAAATCCCGCACAAAGAGATGGGAGTTAGCAACATTAAATATGAGGATGCAACCTCAGACAAATCCCTGCAAATCAAGGTTAGATACACAATAGCCATTTAAGAATAGTCTAACACTTAATAATAATAATGTTGGAAGGCAAATGGGTGACCCGGGCCCCAGGGGCCGGACTTCCTCTAGCAGAATGTTGTTTGGAAGGGAAAACAAGGAAAGGAATCCCTAATGAATTCTCCCAGTCTTGGATTTCCTCAAAAAAGGGTTCATGTGGGAGAAGGTCAACTTTTAGCAAGTGGGTCAAAAACTGTTTTCAATTTGGAGGTCGTTTGAGTCATCATTTAGGTGTTCGGGCCTTAGCTGCAGGAAAGTTATCCAAAGTCGATTGTTTGGAACAACACTGGTCAAATGACATTCCGGGGATTGGGTTTTGGAGTTCGGGTCGTAGGGGTCGGGAAGCCGCAACAGGATAGCCATGTGGGATGGCGAAACGCAGACGAAAGTCCAGGATGGGATTTCTGGAGGATTAGACCCGGATTAGTCCAACAGTTTGTCCAAAAACTTATAAGGGTGATTTGAGGTTTGAGGATCGGTGTCCAAGAAGGCGGATAGGTTCAGCCGTTTGGGACGGTGGAAGCAAGACAAAATTCTAGGGACAAAAATCTGAAGGCTAGGGTCTGAGGGCAGTTTGGACATGTTGTTTCTTGTTTAAATCATGCGGAGTGAAAGGGCGACTAGGGCCCGGGAGGCGGGAAGTTGTCCCACGACAGCTATATGAAACAACAAAGCGGAGATGGCGGCCCTAAGACAGAAGTTCAGGGGCCGGGGTCAGAGGGTTGGGAAGACGCGAGGGACAAGTCCTGCAAAGCGGTGAAATAGACAGGGAAACCCAGGGATGGAAATATGGAGGCCGGAGTCCGGGGTGAGTTTTGTCGTCATAGTGATTTTTTGATAAGTTTTAGGTCGCAGTCGGAGAGAGGCTCGGGCCGAAAAGATGCGATCACCTGCTCCGAAGAACAATGACAGGACGATATTAGTTCGGTGTTTGATTTTAGATGTTGTATGGGGTGTTTTCAATTTTCTAACTCATGGGTTTTCGAGGTAAGACTACCCCTTACTGGATTTCTAGTTCTTTTCTGTTTTGTTACCTAGTTTTAAATTTATGAAGCCTAGAAAGGGAAAAGGTGTTCGGATGGCAATCCTACCTCAGGGGCCCGAAGGGCAAGTTCTCGAATCCTTGAAGAACGACGAAGCTGGAATCTGGGCGTAGAGACGGAGTTGGCTCGGGTCGCACAACACTTCGTAATTCTTTCTGACATGCGAAAATGGTAGGTCAAAGCCGTTTAAATAGCCTCCAATCGCAATTAATATCCCCCTAATGAATGTTGTTACAGCGACCGCTGGGTAGGTGAGTTTAATTTTCTGGGATGGTGGTAGGAGGGCCGGGGCCCAAGGTCTGGAAGGACGTCGGAGGATAGCCGCCAAATAAAATTCCAAGTGAAAACCAAACAGCGGTAGGAGGACCGGGGTCTGAGGTCTAGAAGGGCGTCGGGGAACGGCCGTCAGCAACGACGAAGATCATAAGGAGACCTGAGAGGGGAATCTCGAAGGGTCGGACCCAGGTGGCCAGGAAGACGTGAACTGCTGGCTGTTTGGGACGGCGGAGGAAAAAGGGAAACCTAGAGATGAAAATCCAAAGGGGGAAACCCGAAGGTCCAGGCCCAGAGGGTCCCACAAACGCCAAAAAGGAAAACTGATAAAGAAAACCCGAAAGGGCTTAAGACTTAGCAACTTTCAGAGGGGCAAAAATTTGGTCAACCCTAGAATGAGACTTTTGAGAATGTGTTGAACGTCAAAGACACCAAAAATGGGGCACACAAAACAAGGTGAAGAAAAAAAGACCCAACAAGGCAAAAGGAAAGAGAGGGTCCCCATTCTGAATGGGGCGTGTGTGCCATAGGCACAACACATACATACATGCTTCCAATCGTTATAGGCCTTTTCAAAAACCCTTAAAATATATAGATTACTAGAGAGGATATGTGGACCAAAAGTACCAGAATTACCAAATTAAATACCTGATGGGATAAACTAGTTCTGCACACTGGTACAGGGTACCAAATCAACATGGTGACATCAACGACAATATAAGACACATTTCCAACAATCACCCCCTTTGTCATTGATGGCAACATAACAAGAAAGTCCAATTCAAAAATTCATATCTCTCCCCCTTAGATCCATATCTCTCCAATATTTTTCCCAAAAACTTCATCTCTCCCCAAAATTCCAATATCTCTCCCCCTTTGACATTAATGCAAAGGGTGCCAAAAAGAGAAAATCATGGTGATATTCAATATTCAAAAACTTCAAAACTTCAAAAACTTTCAAGTATCCAATTCCTCAAACTAGAAAAACTATTTTCACCTCAAATACCATTTTGTATCTTTCTTTGATCACCGAAATCAATTTCTTCCATTCCAGAACCACAAAATCCAGTCTTGTAGACACACTTTCCAATTAATGGATTATTCTTTTCTTTTATCTTCTCTGTGATGAAATGAATTAATGGTAATTGTTCAATAAGTTTTAGTGGATACTGATTCACCCCCCCTCTCAGTATTCGGTTTTTCAACAATTGGTATCAGAGCATGAAAGTTCATAACACAAAAACACCAGATTTTTCGTGGAAAACCCAATGAGGGAAAAACCACGATGATGATTAGCCCACAATATATAGTTATATCAAATAGGACTGGCTCACTTCCAAATACAAAAAGCTCACTGCTTACAGGGACTTGCTGTCCAAAAATGGAGGCTCACTGCCTACAAAAATGTATAAATAAAAATTGGCTAACCGCTAAGGCTGAATTGATGAAGTCACACCCCAAGTGTAGATTCGGTTCCTTATATGCACAAAAAAATTTATCGCAAACTAATCTCCAATTCACACACTTATACTTCTTCTCTTCTTCGCATTCACATCACACATCGGTCATGCTCTTTATTATCAGATCTTCTAAACATCTTGAATATATACCCGCATGCAAGAGATAGGTCGACATCAAAAAGTATTCCAACTATGTCAAAACATCATCAAGTCGGTTGGGACCAAAGTTAGGTCTTCACATATAATTCACAAACCATTAGAGTAAATATTAGGTCAGCCAAAACCTAATACCGAGATGCAGTTACAAAAACTTGATGCCACCGCATCACCCAAACATCTGAGAATGTATACATACACGCTTCCAACCATTATAGGCCTTTTCACAAACCCTTAAAACATATAGATTACTATAGAGCGTATGTGGACCAAAAATACCAGAATTACCAGATTAAATACTGGATGGGATAAACTAGTTTTGCACATCGGTACAGGGTACCAGACCAACATGGTGGCATCAATGACAATCTTAGACATATTTCCAACAAAATAGGCCTCAAAGTAAAAAATAATGAGCCTTAGGGGCCTATAAATGCTCTTTTAGGGGGATGATTGATGCAAGAGTACCTTAAATAGGACCAAATTAGGCACAAAATTGTCCTTTTCTTCAAAGGAATATAATTTTTGGTGACACACTACGCAAACCAAGAGATAATTGATCCAAAAAACATGAATTATTACAATGAGCAATCTCACAAATGAATGATATAATAATGAATTCTTATAAAAATATAAATATAAAATAACACTAGATGAAAATCTAGGTGAAGATATAAGTAGATCATGAAATATGTCCCAATCCAATGACTTGAGATAGAAAGACACATGACCTAAGTAAGATTAGTTAACTAGTGTGAACATGGACCTCATTAATTTCTTAATTGTTTAGGACAATACCCTTTTACTCCAACAACCCTCTTAAGTGAAAATTAGGGAGAAGTTAAAACCTCTAAATGACAAATGTATAAAAATAAAAAGATGGATCCCAACAAGTACGTCTAATGAGGCACCCATATAAAAATAAAGGTCTCTCATAACTAGAGAAAAAGGAGAAATCCTTATGCCCGATCATGGGAAAAAATCTTCTCCAAAAGAGATAAATATATATAAAACATTGAGAAGCATTAAAAATAATGTCCCAAAAAGAGAAGGAATATGAAGAACACTATTGGAGCATGAAAAAATTGCAAAAAAACTATCAAAATATTTTTGTTACAGTGTTGAATTGAAGAGTTTCTGAAGTTAGGACATGATCAAAACTAAAAAGATAAAAAAATTGATATGAGTGACCCTAGAAACACTACTTGAACAATTATCAAATGAAAAAAAGAAAGAATATGATAGTCTGTAATACACATGACATATCAATTTGCACAAGTGACTAGGTAATGATACTAATTGTCCAATGTAAAGAATATTGTAAATCAAAAATATAGGTGCCAATTGAAGAAACTAATAAATTAAGGATGGAAGGTCACCTCCATAAAATAGGAATGAAAGAATGTCTATATGTTATGTTTTCCATATCACTGGAATATATGGGTTACTAGTCACTACATTCACCTAGTAGATAAGAACAAATGATAGATACACAGATCACTCTAAGTCGAGACTAATGAAGTTTTAACAATAGCAATATGAAGCCATTTCATAATGATGACAAATTAGAGGGATGATAGGTCCACAAAAAATATGTTTCACAATATTGTGCATGAATATTAAATATTTGTGGAGTATAGTCAATATCAATAAGAAAAGTACGACCAAATATTCAATCGAGTGCCTAGAGTACATCCAAATATTTTTATATAATAATCTTCTAAGAGATTGATAAGGACCCAAAGAAAAAGAATTAACAAAATTATAGTTTAGGCCAATGTCCTAAATTGTTACTAGCTCCATTAGTTTGTAAAATGAGGATTTTCGGTTGACTATCCTAGGCACACAATATGTTGAAGCAATTTCAATCAAATATGTTTAAGGTAAAATAATCTCACCCAAATATTCACTATCCATGTGTACACCATATGGTTTTTGGTGAAACCTATTTGACCAAAACCATTTTGATCAAAATTCTATTGCTTGAGATAATTTTGTTGGTTGAAAGTGTGACACAAGTTTATAAATTTACCCTCTAGAAATGGTCATATGAATGACCATTTCGATCATTAAATTCTTTGTTATATTTCTAGTTTCACATGTTCCCATAGATCTAAACCCTACTCATGGATCTCAATTGTGTTGAATTTCATGTCAATAATCCTTTTTTTTTTTTTTGAAACCTTCATTTGAAAAGGGGTGGTGTTAATGGAGACTATTTAGAGGTTGTTAGGCTACAAACTATTAAATATTCATGCTAAGGATGTTGAAAGATGATAATGTAATGTTGATGCTCTATGATATTTATTATGTGATAATACTAATTGATTGAGAGCTCCTAGATCACCTAGATGGATTAAAGTGAATGAAGGTTTCTCTTCAAGTATAACACCATATTGCACAAGCTAATGAAATATCATGCTCAAGTCAATACATAATGACTAGTTGGAAGGAGTTGACTCAGACATAAAACCTAAATTTAAACATACAATTTCTAGGGTCATTTTCAGACTTACTAAACTAAACTAGATCAATTCCACACCTATAAATTTGATTGGATATAATATATAGATAATCATAAAATTAAGACTAATCCTTATAAATATGTTTATATGGAATCTAATGAGGTTGTAAATATTTGCCAACTTTTATATTGAAATATGTCCTCAATACATTAATCATCACATTAAGAACAACCTAATCAATATAAACCCAAATCGAAATGAAATGATATGAATATACAATTTTCATGCTCAAGTAGCACATAATGACTAGTTGGAAAAAGTTGACTTTGGGCTTAAAATATAAATTTAAACATACAAGTTCTATGATCATTTTCATACTTATGGAACTAAAGTAGGCCAATTTCATACCTAAAGATTTCACTTGCAGTATCATATGATAAACTTAGAATGAAGATTGATCTCTAGAAATACGTGTAGATGGAATCCAAGACAATTTAAAATATTTGAACATACCTTCTCTATGTTAATCATCACATTAAGAACAACCCACTCAAAATAAATCCACATAATAATGAAACAATATAAATATACAATTTTTATTATCACAAATATAAATAAATAAATACTAAATATAAACAAATAATATAATTAAAAACTAAATTTTATGTTTATCAAATTTTAATTTCTTTCCAAACTATTTAGAATGAATCCATAAAAAAAAAAACATTTCTTTTTCAAAACTATGGATCTTAAAATACCGTGGTGTGCCCAAAACTATGTGCAAAAGGAATGTTTACTTAAAGCCGAAGTTACGAAGAAATCAATGTTTGATCACACTTTATTCCCTTGAACTTGTTGGGCACTGGGCTCATCCCTTACGGTAAAGTTGAAGGCACTAATTGTAATCGTACCCTACCCATCTATCAAACATGCTTATAATTGCACCGCCACATCGTGTACTGACGAGTGAGTCCCTTTGATTTCAGGTTTGTGGCGTAAAGAGATGGTGACGCGTGCTCGAAGTGAGCCCACCAACACCCCCTGCTCTGCACATAATCGATCATGAAGCCAGTTCAAATGTGAATTTTCCGAATCTCGCACCTTTTTTTTCAGCTTTCATTCAACAGGGATGCTTGGTTTTGGAAGCATTTATACCAGAGAACTTGCATTTCTGGAGTCAGAGCAAACCTGGTAGATATGGCCAGCCTTTTAGAACAATTCGTTGGAAAGTGCAAGGAGTATGAGGCTTCGCATGAGTTTGATAAAAAAGCCCTGATAGAGGCACTTGATAGAAATTACAATGGTTTGCCGGAGATGGAATCGGAATCGGAATCAATACAAGGTTACATAGCGCAGTGCACTATGCAGAATCAGTCGGAGCATTGGCGGCCTACAGTCCCATTGAAAGGGCTGCGGCCCATTCGAGCAAGGGAGCTTGAAATTGATAAACACCATCAAGGCCGTGTTCTGTTCGGAACGCTGTGTGCTGATGCGTACATGATGGTGTGCATTACGACTATCTTAGAAGACCAGTATGGAGATGCTGTTCGTCTTGCAATATACAATACATCCGTTTCCGGGATAGACACGAAAGGTGCGCGCAAGCTTTATCCCAAAGGCTCCAAGGTTGCGGTCAAACAGCCCTACTTCAAGGAAGGCTCCCAAGATGGTGCACTCATGCTGCGCGTTGATAATCCTCAAAACGTCGAGATTTTGGCTTCCTTCCCAGTATATGCTGAAACTTATTCGGGTAAGGATTTGCTTGGATGGCGCACTGAAGGCAACAAATACTTCCGGGATAAGGATTGGAACAAGGCAATATACTATTATTCCAGATGTATAGACTTGGCTCTCTCGCGCCACAAAATTGAGCCCCAAGTGCCAGGTGCTTCCAATATCCAGGAAAAAGTGAAGGAAGCTCTTCTGTATTCTTATTCTAATAGGGCAGAGGCAAAGTTGAGGTTGAAGGATTATGTGAATGCTCTACAAGACTGTGACAAGGCGTTAGCCCTTGATCGCCACCACCTCAAATCCTTGTTTCGCAAAGGCCGTGCTTTCCATTATCTTAAGGAATACAAGTTAGCTTGCCAATGCTTTGATAGAGCTCTGGAGCTGTCCCCAACTGCCAAAGAGGTCCAGTTGCAGTATGAAAAATCTATGGAACTCAGCTGTCAGAACCAGCAAGGTAAGTTCGATCTCTCTCCCTATTTCTTAAACGGTTGTAATGTGTCGGAGTTCAGCAATTATATTGGCCCGGTGCTGATTAAAAGATCAGTAGGGCGCGGCAGAGGATTGTTTGCCACTGACAATGTAGGTTTTGGAGATTTTCTGCTCGTGGACAACGCCATTGCATTCAGCAGCACCGAGACAACAAGATTGAATGGAAGCCCTCAAAAAGTCACACCTTGTATGATAGAATTGAAGACAAAACTGGATCTAGAGGGTAAAATCATTGCCTCTGCAATGTCATCTCCGAGGATATCGCAGCAGCTAGCGTACCTTGCTGATTCAGATAAAATGAAGGTGCCACACATGGATCTCTTCCGGATAAATAATGCCAGCTGGAATAACTACGATGTTTGCAATCAAGGTTGGCAGTTTGACCTCCATAAACGTGCAAAGCTAATGCGAAATGTGGGGTGTCAACTCCAAACTATTGAATCAAATGGTGACATGTCAAGACACAATGAGCAATATGGTTTGTGGGTACTTCCCTCTTTCATCAATCATTCATGTTGTCCCAACGCCAATTGCATTGTTGTGGGAGAAGCCATGTTTATCATAGCTGCAAGAAAAATTACAGCTGGAGAAGAAATAACAATCCCTTACTCTGACAGTCTTTTGCCGTTGTTCGCACGCGAATCGGGATTCAGGGGATTTAAGTGTGATTGTAAGCGGTGTATATTAGAAAGATCCTTGGTAACTGCCGAAGCATCACCGTTGCAGGAAATTGCTAAACTTGTTTACCCCATCGACTCCACGCTCTCTGATCTTGATCTGTGGAAAATTGCTATGCGAGTGGAGAACACCATAGATGTCCTGACCACTGAAGAAAAGCAGATGATAAGAGCATCTTTTTTTCCGCTCTATTACAATATTTTTGGGTTACAGCGCATTCATCCTAATGCCAGGACAACTTTTCCTTCTTTGAGGGAAGTATTCGATGGCTTCCAAGAGGTTGTTCCGGGGAATTGTATATGCTTTGATTTGTTTGCAAGATGTCCTGTTTATGCAAAGAACGAAGATGAAACAGACAAGATTCTTTTTCAGAAGGCATTGGAAGTATGCACAGCGTATATGGGAAAGCACGAAGAAGGCGTTCTAAAAGCTGTATTGAACTCTGTTGCAACAGACGTCTTCAAACCGGGAGTTACTGTCTTCGGCTTAACTGAGGTCAACTTGGAGCTGTAGCTGTGCTTCTTTCTCAAAAATTGGGCGTGGAAGTAGATATGAGGTATATTTGATTTTTGAATCTGTGATAGAGAATATGAAAGTTGTGCTGCATGTCACTTGTGTGTGTTTAGTGTTACCAAGATAGAGCTATACTCTGCTTTAGGCACTTATATCTTTCTACTGAAGATGAGATACAAAATTACTCAATGAACATATATGATATTTCTTCAATCTAATTTTGTGGTGATGTTTCTCATTTAGAAACAGCATATGCATTTTTAACTTTTTTTTTAATTTAAGTACATAGAAAATTTTAGTTATATTAGAAAATATATTTAATTTATCAATTATCTTTAAAGCAATGTTGGAATTATAAGCCTGACTTTTTACCTTTCAATTTTAGCAATTAGTTTTATAATATTTAGTAAATATATATCTAATATTGCATCTCTGCATTTAATTTTATACAATTGTTCAAAATGTATCTATTCTTTATAAGCTTAATTCATTATTAATTTAGAATAATCTATAATAATTTTAAGTCTTAACACATTTTTTTTTTACTATAATTGTAAAACAAGTTTCTAATACAACAAATGAAAATAAGAAGATTGGATGAAGAAAAACAATAGTAGCAACATTCTAAAAAATAATCTTTATTAGTATAAAATTATTTTTTTGTATGTATATTTATATATGTAGATACCAATCTATGAGCGCGTTTTTTTAATATTCTAATACATACATTCAAAAGAGTAATTTATTTATTTTTCTTTAATATGGAATTGGCTCCATTCGCCCCACTATTACCTTTCTCATTCTTGAATGAAGAAAGGAACCTTTTTTCAGTTTATTTTATTCATTAGTGTGCATTTTAAAACTTTGACATACGGTCCCTTCGAAAATCTTGATATGATCAATTAATCCCATGATAACTACTTGCTAGAACCCTTAATTCTTTAGAGGGGTCACAAACACATTGTATCGTTTTCCTTAGGTTATGAATTTTATGCTTTCCATTACTTTCGTAACTGCCCGTGTGTGCCACCTATTAATTAGTGCATTCTTCAATGTTGTGCCTGGCATTAAGCTAACATACCCATTTAGATCATCCTCTATTCATTCTTAACAGAGCAATTATTACTATCTGGCCTCTCCCTTGTGTGAGTCGAATCCTTCATGTTTCATTATTTCCATCAAACCTAACCTTGTAATGAGCCGGTACGAATAATATTATGTTTGGAGCTTATCTGATACTCATTGATGAATGCACGTATCAACCCCTACTTGCTACTTTAGGTATTATTTCCTTGATTGCAGTATGAAGAAAGCCCAATTCACAGCACTCATGGAGACATCAATCTTGCTAACATGTGATAGAAGCGAATTGGCCTTTTTGGGCCATGTCACTGACCAACGAGTTAAGCTAGTGTTGCAGGAAAATGACTTTCTTACATTTAAGGCAGTAAAGCTTGTTTGGGGGAAAACGTTTTGGTTTTGGAGGAGCGCTACCGTGGTAATACTGACATCTCACTGTGCTTTGTTGTGTCTTTGCTAGACCTTCATGTTTCAAAGGAGATAGTGGTGGAGCTAACTTTGGAGTTCATTTCCTATGAAGAAGAGTAATGTAAATAGTCTGGCCAAATTTTGGATAGATATTCAGTTAGAGGCACTAGAAGTCAATGCTACTCAGTTCGTAGCGAGGCCCTGGTAAAAGTGACGCAATATCTTCTTGCATTTTGGAAGTTTTGATGTTATCAGAGAGCCCTAGTTTAAAAGAAAGTTATGTTATTCGCATGTATAATGTAACCCTAAAAGGATAGTTTCAAAAAGTTACAGGATTTTCATGTCATAATGTTTATATGGCTTTGAAATACAAAGACGTATACTGATAATATAAAGTATAGAATTTCTAAAGAAATTCTTTTGATAGCTTGAGTTTTGGCAAAAATGTGTTAAAGATTCTTCCCAGTGTGAGTGAGAATTTGAATATATGTTATGATTTTGAAATCATGTTCTCAGTGCGGGAATTTAAATTTACACTATGGTCTTTCATACCCTCAATTTTATGTTTTTCTTATTCATTTATTTCCAGAAAATATCACACAAAAGGTTTGTACCCCTGTGTGAATCCTGACAAAATGTTGCATTGTAGATTTTAAGCCTTAAGATTTATAATGCCATGTAATACATAGGCATGAACACCATTTAATTTGGTTTGGTCAATGAGTATATAGGTTTCGAAATGACATGAGATAGAAAGCTTAATCATTAGGGAGCATACAAAGTACAAAGATTTCATTATGTCATAATGGTTCAACGTTATGTGCATGTTTATTGCTTTGCTGATGAAAATTTGTTCATTTAAGATGATAAGATTGGAGTTCTTTGTCTCTTTAAGTTAAGAATGTGAATCTAGATCAACATAAGGTATCAATGTGGATTTTTCATGTGTCTTTCAGGTACCCTAATTTTAATTCAGAAAGACTTATTATATCTTTTTTGAGTTTTTTCTCGTGTTATTTTTTGGATATTAAGCTTGAGTGATAATACTTTGTTAGTACCTATGCAAGAGTGTTATTAAACTTAAGATTAGTCTGTGGATAACAAAGAGTGTATAGTTTCAAACATTCGTGTTCTAAGACGGGGTTTTAAAAAGACTCAGATATATGAGTTGTTGGGGAAATAGCTTGTGTGGTCCAACAGTAAAGTAGGCCAAGGTTTTTGAACATCCTTGCATTAATTCGTTCACACCTAAAAACTATAGGTTTCAAGGTTTTAGGCATATCGAGTGCGATATGCTCCATTAGCTTTGTTGGTTTTGGTTTAATTAGGGCTACTGTCTTATTCCTTTTTTGGGTGTATATTAGGAGGTTGTTGGAATAATTTTTGGTATGTGTGCTTTGTCTCTAACTATTGCATTGTTTGTTGATATCGAGATTTTGGTTGATAAGGCTTCTACTAATTGTCCTTTTTCACTTCTCATGATGCAACCGATTCCAGATTTCCTTGAGAGGTCCCATCTATGTTTAGCTTCAATCTTCCCTTTGGAGGGAGGTTCCATTTTTCCTTCGATCTTTTCAACTTGGGGTCTGGAGAAAATTGGAAGAATAGATGAACCTTGAACAAATTCCATCTCTTCATAAGATCATCATCCCATACTGTGAATTTTGTTTTCCTTTGCAATTTGATATGATAATTAATCCATTCTATAATATTCCTTTCCATGACCAATGTTGATTTGTTTACTGTCATAGAATTTTCTTGAAATATTCTTCCGTTTCTTTCTTTCCATATGTTCCAAATCATGATTAATGGAACTCGAACCGATGAAAAATGGGATAGGTGTGCTATCGTACATAGCTTAGGACATAGAGCACACACACTTTCAACTATTCCACTCAAGGATAACCCTAGAGATCTCAATGCAAAAGAGAAAGAGATCTTGCAATAGGGTTGTCCTAGCGGTTGATTATAAGCTAATGAGGGGTTCACAACCAAGTTAAGACTTGGAAAGACAAATGAAATGCAACTCACAATGCTTAACCCTAATTTAATACAAACGTTAACTAGATGACCTAGAAATTAAAATAAAACAAAATAACAAATTATAAGAAAATTGTGTGCACCTGGAAACTTGAAGCAAACTTGGATGATCTCATAAATGTTGAAAAATTTGACTTTTTGACCTATTGGGACTCATTCGTCAATCTGGGTGAATCAGTCCCAGATCTAGATTTTTGCATAGGATCAAGTTTCTGGCAAAAGGATATCTGAATATGCAAAAATCTTGAAAAACACCTGTAGTGGGACTCATTCGCCACTTCTGGTAAATTCGTCTCATTTCGCTTGTTTGAGAATTCAAAGTTCATATCTGCACTTCAACACTTGCACTTTTCTCCCAAATTGATTTCTGGATCCGAATATGTGAAAAGACCTACAAAAAAGAATATAGATTTAATTTGCTTATAGGGGGTTTGCCTCGGTCAAACCCCTAGTTTGGTAATTAAACCTTGACAGAAACAATGAAACTTGAATGTAAATATGAACATAAACCCTAGCCTTAAGTGTGTCTAAGACTAGGAAATCTGAAGCATAATGCAACCCTATTCTAATGTGTAAGAATATGATGCATGAATGGAAACATGAAGATGAATGACTCACTTTGAGAGATCTATAATCATCCAAAATGAGTTCTAACAACGTTTGTACTTTCCTTAGGTTGAATGTAGAGTGATAATGGAGGATGGAATCACTTAAGAAACAAGTCATTAGGTTTGACTTGATGGCTAGTTGCATCTCCCCAACCTAGAATCCATCATGATTCACAATAAAAAACCATGATCAACCCTTGACAATGCTAGATCTTGAATATAAGTGAGCTTGAAGAATTGCAAAAAAACACTTTATTGCTGCTCCAAGACTTCAACTTTGCTAGTTACTTGTTCTTGAATGCTCTTGTAAAGAATACTTTAATGCTTGGATTTTGAAATTGTTTGCTTGGATTGCTTAGCTGAAATAACGACTTAAAAGCTTGCTTATATAGGCATTAACACCTAATTTACCGTTATTTAGAGCTCAAAGGTTGACAACAACCAAAAATTCAAATTAAAAAGGTGATTTTCCCGCTCAAACCTTAAAAAAAAACCCCAAATGGGACTCATTCGCCTAGGGTGGCGAATGGGTCCCACCTAGGGGGACTCATTGGCCCAAGGTAGCGAATGAATCCCACCTTAGATTTTTGAGGTGGGTTTTCGAGATTTTTGATGTTTTAGATTATTTTGTCGGGTTTTTGGCTAAAATAAGCCTCGGGATCCGAAATAGTGGGCCTTAGGGGCCTATTGATGATGATTTAAAGAGTAATTAATGTAAGGGTACCAAAATAGGTCCAAATTAGGCAAGAAATTGTACTATCTCCAAGAAGGGAGTATATTTTTTGTTGCCACATTTAGACCCCAGTTTAGCACCCATATGACTCTACGTACATATGCAAGCTAAAGGACTCTAAACAATAGACTTGATTTCATAAAAGGATACTCATTCGAGAGAATGAAGCCCCCACTATAGCTACCTGCAAAACCATAACATTAAGAACCACATCGTGCAACACAAATTCGTTAGTTTTCCAAAAATCATCTTATCTAACTTCTTTCTAGAAAGCACATTCGAGGGTAGATGTATGCCCCCTTGATTCCGTTGGCTTTACGGAGGTGGAATCAAGGTAGCATTCTAGCCACATCGAATAAGGTAGGTCACATCATAGGGTATTTCTAAGTACCATACCACATAATGATAGACATTTGATGAGAACAAGAGCAAAATCATGATTCCAACGCAGCAAACGACGTCAAAAATGGAGCTCTTTAGCACCCATTATGTTGATTTGAATGAAAGACACTTTTTAACCCTAATATAGTAAAAACCCTAATTTTAACTTATAAGAGTAAAAAACTGAAGTAAATTCTAATTATTTTGTCATTTACCTTCTTGTAGCTTGAGTTTGGTGAAGAGTGATTGAAGATGCCGAGCCGACAAGATTACGTGCCAGCGAGACTGGACGTCCTACGGGATCAGGTGGCCCACGACGAGCATTATTATCAGGTGAGTTGATTTTTCTACCTTAGCTTTGTCCTTACGCATTTATTTTATGATTTGTACGCATTTCTATATTAATTTAGGGCCTTGGAAGAAAAGTTCACAAAGTGTCCATTTTTTTTCGCAAAGTGTCCCCTTTTTTTGCAAAGTGTCCATTTTTGTCGCGAAGTGTCCCTTTTTGTTGCAAAGTGTCTCGTTTCTTCGTGAAGTGTCCCAAAAGGGATCTAAAGTGTCTAGGACCCTTAGAAGAGTACATTAGAACAACTTTAGTACACATTTTTGATTGTTGATGTACATATTAAGAGTTTAGAATGCTAATTAGACATTTTCATTTTTTTATTAGATTCCTCTTTGTTCATGGCAGTGTCTAGGTGGCAAAAAAATCAGTCGCCTATGAGACCTAGCACATACACTTTCAACAAAGTAGACAGAGATATTGCAGACCACAGGATTGTACTAGGCATACCTCATGCCCCCCATGAGGTACCACGATGCTATGTTGATGGCACTGGTAGAGCAGTGGAATGCAGACACATGCACGCTTCATCTTCCCATCAGCGAGATGATTGTCACGCTAGAGGACGCACATCGCATACTCCAAGTTCTGATTTGGGGCGAGAGGGTATGTTTCCTAGCGGAGTACTCATTTCGAGAGATGAAATACGATATGCAATATTGCCTTAGAGGTCCAGTGCATGATATTATGGTGAGGCCATAGATCGATCTAACCATGCTACTATATTCATGGGCCCTAGTTGTTGCACAGATTATGATGTTCATAGTAGCACTAGTACTCATCCCTAACAACTAGGGAGCACATAGAGGGTGGACTAGTACATATGATTCAGAGGATGGCAGGGCATAAGACCATGTACGCTTGGGGGCGCAACATCCTAGTGCACTTACATTATGATCTTGGGCGATTTTCATTTCGTGAGATCGACAGTATGGTACACTGTATGCTGCTGTAGGTGTGGTGCCCAAAGCATATCACATGCACCAGACCGACAGGATTTCCATGTGCATTAGCCCTAGGGTATCCTCAGGCATTCAGCTATCTACTACGATGGCTATGGCAGTATGGTGACTTGCATTTTTGGAGGGTCTGATTCAATCGAATGGATGAGGAGGAGATCATATGGAGACCTTACCGACTTATTCCATAGTGGTTGGATGAGACTCATTAGATGAGGAGATTATAGATGGACAAATTTTTGATAGGCAGACACGATTACATAGTACAAACTTTCTACTATGATCGTTTCATGTGAAAGTTCAGACAGGTCCAAGTACCACCCATGGCACGACCCCTTTTCAGGAGATTAGTATGGAGTGCCTAGAGACCCGGTGATTCTAGACGGTTCACTGCCGACGATGTCATCTACAGTGACTCCGATGATGATGAGGATGAGGAGGAGATCATATAAAGACCTTACCGGCTTATTCCATAGTGGTTGGATGAGACTCATTAGATGAGGAGATTATAGATGATGATGATGAGGAGGAGGAGATCATATGGAGACCTTACCGACTTATTCCATAGTGGTTGGATGAGACTCATTAGATGAGGAGATTATAGATGGACAAATTTTTGATAGGTAGACACGATTACATAGTACGACCTTTCTACTATGACCGTTTCATGCGAAAGTTCAGACATGTCCAGGTACCACTCATGTCATGACCCTTTTTCAGGAGATCAGTACACAGTGCCTAGAGACCCAGTGATTCTAGACGGTTCACTACTGACGATGTTGTCTACAGTGACTCCGATGATGATGATCTTTATATGCCTCTACTCACGGGTGTTGATGATGTCAGTACCATAGATTCCTATGAGGAGTGGTGGTCAACAACACGGTCGGATTTTGTATTCCCGATGGATGAGCCGATAGGTGATGCATGGCCACTCCCAGATCAGGGAGACGAGGAGGACAAAGCCGAGGAGATACGCTTCAAGGCTGCAGACATATTCATAGATGTGATAGATGAGGAGTACCACGAGGATGCAGATCTTGATTATGATGGGCAGGAGGAGGATGAGGAGGAGGAACAATTGATGAGTGATGGTGACGAGGAAGCAGATGAGGATCCAGTGGGCCACGAGTGGGGAGAGCCATCTCCCATTCATGTTATTATATCACGGTCAACAACTGTAGCAGGTACCAACACTTATAGTCATGGAGAGGCTAGCACATCCTCCATGCCCCCTGCACACAATGAGGTTGTCTTTACACAACCAGGTGGAGAGCTAGGTGATGATATTTTATTTACTGCTATGCTTTATGCTTTAGTTTTATGTCCATATATATATCATGATATATACTAATTATATTTATGATTTCTATCTTGTAGTAGATGTGAGAGACCTTCATGATCTCTATCATCAAGTGGCTGCTGAGATAATTCTCCCATCAGTCTATGAGGAGGCTACTGATACAGACTATGTGCCCCCACCTATTGTGGAGTAGGATCCAAAGTTGTTTGAGCTGTATGTCAGATTGAGGGAAGCATATGAGGGTTTTAGGAGGCACGTCCACTGAGATGAGGCTTCCCAAGATGTCCAGTCATTGAAAGCTCCAACAAAGGTTGAGAGACTACAATCAGAGGTAGCCAAACTACAAGTAGAGAGAGATCAACTAGTAGGGGAGCGTCATGAGGCCCTTGGACAGGTATAGGGTTTACAGTTTTCTCTTAATGCACTAGGTGGCTCGCGATCACAATCGCATACCACCATCTCTTGATGGACCGCCTCTAGACAGATGCGAGCACCAGATCCCAAGGGATCCAACAGTCAAAAACCTCATTAGCAATGTATATATTGATGACATGTACACAAAACTTTGATATATATATATATATATATATATGAGCATTTGATGTTTTATTACTTGTGTTTATGTGTTTAATGTTAAATGGCAATGTGATTGATTAAATAATCTTTGTTAAATTATTTAATGAATGTCTCCATGATTTAACATGTTTTATGTGATCTAATTAAAACTAATTCTAGCTTCTCTTAGATGCAACACTATGATTAAGTATGTAATGCTAAATTAAATGCACCTATGATCTAATTAAAGAACATTAAATGCATATAAGGATCTAATCTAACATAACACAAGATTATATTGAATAGCATGAAACCTAAAGTAACCATCTAAAAGATAATTTAAATAATTACTTTAGTATTCAAGACACACAAATAACTTCTTGTCAAGAACGAAGCAATGCGAGAGCACATAGAACGTGGTCTAGTGACTCTAACACTGTTGCTTTATTATTCACACTATTCAAGACCGTTAGACATAGTACCGATATAGATGTGCATTTATAGGTTTTTTAAGAGGTGTGTCATCCAATTATGTTAACGTGTATGCACCAGACCCATATCTTGCATTAATTATATAAGGTCTTAACCAATTAGGGCTGAATTTTCCTTTATCAGCTGGGTTGGCATTGATGTTACGTTGATTCACATAACATGAAATCGCCTTTATTGAATATGTGAGGGATGAAATTTTCATTGTAGCTACACTGTCTTCTCTTAGAGTAAGCCTGAAGGTGCTCAAGAGCGTTTATGCATTGTTCATCAAGCATTTCAAGCTGATGCAACAATTGTTCTTTATAATTATTGTCATCAATAAGTCCTTGAAGGGCGATTCTTAATGTAGAAATCTCTAACTCTAAGGGCATTATTGTCTCAGTACCATAGACAAGGTTATAAGGTGTAGTCCCTGTGGATAATCTAATACCCATGTGATAGGCCCATAGTGCATATGCTAATTGTGTGTGCCAATCCTTAGTATATTTGCTAATGATCTTCTTTAAAATTTGTTCAAGGGTTTTATTAGTTGATTCAACTTGACTGTTAGATTGTGGATAGTAGGGTGTTGAAAAGAAAATTTGTATGTTAAACATTTCCAAGAACTTCTTCACGTCATTATTCTTAAATGGTGTACCATTATCAAAAACTAACTGTGTCGCCAAAAAGTGTAGTCTTGACACTTTTCACTCATTTGGGCCTTTTCCCTTGGATTTTGGCTTGATTTTGCTTTGATCTAATTATGTAATATGGCTAACACATTCACATTAGGCCTTGAACGTTTGCAAATCAACAAAAACCTAACAAAGTTTAACAAGTGTGTTGTGAAGTGTTGTGACATATTTCCTCAATTTTCTAGGACATTTCTACAATAATTCACCTAAATAACCCTTTCCAAGCCTTAGTATAAAGTGTTGTAAGGTGTTATAATTGACCCTTAAATTTTTTTAGGCTTGCCATCACTAATTCAACCCTTTCTCATGACAAATAACCCCTTAATGTACTTTTAGGCCCGATTTAAGTGTGTTTCGGGAGACAAGCCTGTTAATCAACATTAAACACCTTTTTATTCTTGACTACCACTTGAATTTTTATAAGTGGACTAAGTCGCCACCTTTGGTGACTTAGTCCCATTTGGCATAAAATTTAAAATTAAAACAAAATTCTAATATGAATTTGCCTCTAAAACCCTAAGGTCGGCCTATCATGTGTTATTTTTGGGAAATTAGGGCATAACATGTATAAATAAGGGTTTCTATCCTCATTTCACCCCCCTAACATCTTTCATCTTCACAACCATTCTATCTTCTCAAGCAAGCAACAATCATTCAAGCACTAAGAACTTCAAGCAATCTCCATTAGAGCTAGTTATTGCATATCTTCAAACTTCTTCAACAAGGGCTTGGTGAGTGTTTACATTTGTATGCTATTCAATCATATTTATCTTTATTTTCTATTTCATTTGGGTTTGATTACCATCATATGGGGTTTGACTAAGGAAAACCCCCATTCTCTAACCCTAACCTTTTCCTTCTCTTTGCATGTGTGCTTTGTAGTTTTGTATGCAAATTAGTCAAGGAGAAAAGTGTGGAAAAGGGTGCCATCATTCCATCCACATCAACCCAAATCAACAAACCCTAGAAGGAGCTAAAAGACAACTTGCAGGTCATTTTATGAAGATTTAGACATAGGTCTTTGTCAGACACATAAGTACAAGTGGGTACCTACAAATTCCAACCTCAAAACTCTCGAAAGCTCCAGGAGGACTAAGTTTCCATCATTGGTGAATTAGTCCCGTACCAAGCCTGAATAGTGGTTTATGTATTTCTAGATACCCTTTTTCCAGAAATTGACTCTGGCAAAGTTTCCCAGTAGGAGGACTAGGCCGCCCATTCTAGCGTAAGTGTCCCAGTGAGCATTTCTCGCAGATTCCAAAAGATTCCAGAGCTCCTCTTTTTCAACCTTCAGTTCCCCAGTGCACCATTTTTGTCTCTTCTGGACAGTTTCTTTCTAGATTGCATGCATTTAGGTCATTCTTAGGACATTGCATATAGTTTACATTTACATTAGATTTACATTTATTAGTTAGTTTATTTCAATACATTGAAACACTTAGAAACACTCTATTACACACAACACAACCCCTATCTTTGAATGTACTCGCCAAAAATACATCATTAGTGCAAAAAAGAGCTATTTCTCAACAAAGCTCCTAGGTGGAAAACCATAGGAACCAATTGGTGAATCCTCTTTCCCTAAAAAACATATCTTTTTAGTGGTTCATTTTGGTGAACTAGTCCTTAGAACACCTCTTTTTCACTTCTGATTTCTACATTTGCATCCTAATAAAAAGCTTACATTGCATTGTTTACATTTTAGGAATCTTAAAAAAGTGCATTAGTGTAAATTTCATGTTAGCTTGCATTGTGCATTGCATTTTCCTTGAAAAAGGACAAAAAAATCTGCATTTCCATTCTGTATTTGCATCAGAAAAGCATAAAAATCATAAAAAACTAGTTAAAAATTTAGAAAAGTGTCAAAAATATCACTGTTGGGACTAATTTGCCACACTGGGTGACTTAGTCTACTTGCACCATTTACACTGTAATTTCTGGCGTTTTCTAAGCATTTTCTGCACTTCTATTTTCTGGTTTTGCATTTCTGTTTTATTTTCCAGAATCCTAATTATAAGCAGTTTAGTCTTCTTTGCTTACATTGCCTTTGCATCCACCCTGCCTTTAGAAAACTTTGCATGAGCATTTGGTGTTCTCTTGTTGATACCGTAGTGAGACGAAGCTCTAGACTCATGGCATCTAGCGACAATACTCTTGTTGTAGATCTTGGGATCTCTCTGGCTTCTACTCCTAGTATCGACAATAGTGCACTAGGCATGGAAACTACTCTTAGTAACTCTTTGTAGTTAGAAAACACAAATATTGACAATAAACCTAATGACCTCCCACATGACAAGATATTTCACATTCATGCAGACCTAGCAGACCTCCAACATGAAGTGAGTTTTGAGACCATTTCTGCCACTGCTATCCCCACTATAGAAAATATTCACCATATGCTTGACAGTGATAATGGCTTAGGTGTTGTGAAGAAATTAGTGGAGATATACCAAAAACATGTCTCTTCCACACCTAGGTTCTCTCAATCAACCACCCCTATTGTTAGCCAAGGAGGACCTTCAACTCCTCCTCCCTCAACAATAGCCTCCATTCCTACCTACACCTCTCCTCATGTGACAACAACAGTGCAACAGGTTAGCAATGTGATACCTTCCCTTGGTATTCCTACTTCCTATGTGGCATCACATCCTTTATCGTCTTCCACCATACCCTCCATTAGCATCCCATTCACTTGCCCCTCAACTACATTCACCCCATCCCCACTTTCTCTTCCACCTAATCCCACTTATACCGATTCTCTCATCACACAACTTTGTCACACTGTTTCCTCCATGCAACAACATATTTCCACCATCAATCAAAATCAGCATGGTTCACCCACCCACTATGTCTGCAACAATCCCTTGTCCTTAGAAATACTACACACCCCGATGCCACAAGGAATAAAATACCTAGATTTGAGAAGTATGGAGGGAAGGGTGATCCTTCTAATCACAGTAATGCTTATACTGCTTTGTGTAGTGATTTTTCTCTTGACAAAAAATTGTTAGCCAAACTATTTCCTAGGACCCTCAAAGACACTGTCTTGGATTGGTTTTCTTCCTTACCAAATAATTCAATTAGTTCATTCAATGAACTTTTTGATGCTTTCATCAACCATTTCCAAGTGCACATGACTCATAAAAAGAACTTGGCCGATTTGATGAGATGTAAGAAAGACACTAATGTAAAGATAACATACTTTATCTCCCATTATCAGGCCCTTTATTCCTTAATTGATGTCAAGATACTCGATACCCATCTTCAAAAGATGTTTACTAAAAAATTTCTAACACCCCTTCAAGACAAACACACCCTAATGAAGTTCCCTTCCTTCATGCACTTATGCACAACGCTCTGTGATTATCACAATTCAACTAGTAGTTGTGATACACGATCCACTTCTAGTCGAGTTGAGAAGTACAACGCTACCAACCAATCCACCTCTTAACCATTTTGAAACCCAAATAAAGGGTTTTTGCAATTTAACCCTCCTTCAAAAACTCCCCCACTTGTCAATAACCAAGTGGCCGTTGTTAGATCCGTCGTGCCATTCAATTATGGAGATCCCAAACACACCTTCACGCCTTTACCTGATACCCTCCATAATACAATGACCCAACTTCTGTAGCAAAAAATGATTTCCTTACTTGTTGTCCATGCACCCAATCCTAATAAGCCCTTACCTCCATCTTTTAACTCCAACACTTATTGCTAATTTCATAGATAGAATGGACATGACACCGAACAATGTAAGCATCTTAAACACCTTGTGCAAGACCTCATTGATTTAGGCCATCTATTCGTTGCTAGTATTAATGAAAAAGGAAATAAGTCTGCTGCTCCCCCAAACCAAAATTTGCAAATATTCACCAATCCCATGCCTAAACATAATGTTTCCTTTGTCAAAGCTGGTTAAACTTCACATAATGATGTTATGAATGTTGATACACAAGTTGAAGATTTTGATCCTCTTCCACATGTAACCCATGTCATGCCTATGGATGAAATGGTAGGCGTGATTGATATTATCCCTCGTAAGGGCCAAACCAAAATATCTTTTGATATTACTTTTCCACCTCAAGATATACTCAAAAATATTCTCGATGGTCCTCTCTACATAGCCAACAAAATATATGATAAGCCCACTAATGGGATACTCATAGATCCCACCTGTGGCGATAATGTGCTCACAAAAGAATTTTTGGTACTACATGATCTTTCTCAAGATGTTTATGAAAAACCTAATGCATGGATCAAAACAAATCATGGTTTTTCATGCCCTATAATCAAATTGATCACCCTCCAATTACAAATAGGCCCTAAGACATTAGACGTTGCATTCTCTATCATCCCGCAATCAAACCAATTTCGTTTGCGACTAGGCCACCTGTGGCTTTGTTCAATGAAAGTGGTCATGTTTGTTATTCACAAATGTTTGAAGTTTCCGTTGACAATGAAATATTCACCATCCACCATAGTGGCTTCAATCCTTTATCCTCCAAAGGAAACTTTTCTTTAGAATCCTTTTGGCCTGAGCCCATAGAACCCATCACCCCTAGAAGAGATTTATTTTTCATTGCCTATCAGAAGTTTAAGGCAAATAATTTTTTTGAATTATCTATTCGCCACATGCGTCCATCTACCTCTGAAACCCCCATCCTTGAGGAAACTATGTTGCAACTCGAATCAGACATGCCTAATCAAACAACACTTGAAACCTCCTCTACATTATCCAAGAGGCCCAAAGATCATGATAGTAATTTCATCCTGCCTCCTCGCATCAAACAAGTGTATAAAGCCAAGGATAAAGTGGATGACCCACCTATGGTTCCTCCCATTCCTCCCCCTAGGAATGACAAGCAACCCATGGTTGATCAACCCGCTCCTTCTCAGATGAAACTTGACAAAAGAATAAAAAGAAATAAAGGAGGTAGGGAGCATAGGCATCACTGTTGTGCTCTTTCTCGCAAGTCACGTAATGAAGAAAATATTGAAAATCATAACCAACCCTTTCGATAAGAAATGGCTTACGCCCCTCCTCCCTCACTGCTGCAACCTAATCCTTTACCTCCATCACAACCAATACTATATGCTTCAGCTGATATTGTCCTTCCCCCTCCTATTATTATCAATCTAGATGATGATGGTGAGGAGAATGCTAAAATAGATGAAGAGGTACACAACACTTTGAATACATTATTTTCCTCTTCCATGAGCATACATGATAATTCTCCTCGGACAAGCATTGACCTTGACACTAGTTCTACAATTGTTGTTGTCCCGCTCGCTAGTCGCCCAACCGAATTTTATACTGAGCTAGATTGGGAGGCAGATGAATTGCTTGATGATTGAAACACATTTTCCTTACTAGTCTCATTCTTTTCTTTTGTGTGTAACGTTTTCCCATGTACTGTTTTGTTTGATATTTTCTCTCTTTGTGACCTTCTATGTGTACCTTTCTTTTTCTATATGTCATACATTCATTTTTATTTTTTCCTTCATTTTGGGGATGATGCAAGGCATTGAGACCACAATGTCTCCTTCATGTTGAACCAAAAGGCCTTTTTCTTTTCTTTTTATTTTTTCCTTCCTTTGGGGATGATGCAAGGCATTGAGACCGTAATGTCTCCATGTTGACCCAAAAGGACTTTTTCTTTTCTTTTTATTTTTTCCTTCCTTTGGGGATGATGCAAGGATTGAGACCGTAATGTCTCCTTCATGTTGACCCAAAAGGCCTTTTTCTTTTCTTTTTCTTTTTTCCTTCCTTTGGGGATGATGCAAGACATTGAGACCGCAATGTCTCCTTCATGCTGACCCAAAAAGCCTTTTTCTTTTCTTTTTCTTTTTTCCTTCCTTTGGAGATGATGCAAGGCATTGAGACCACAATGTCTCCTTCATGTTGACTCAAAAAGGATCTTTTTATTTGTCCTTTTTTTTCTTTTGTTGTCCTTTTAGGGACAATGCAAAGTGTCAAGACATTCTATGTCTCTTCCATGTCGACCCAAAATGACTCTTTCTTTTTCTTTATTTTCGCTCTCTCTGTGTCCTTCTTCCCATTCTATGTATTTGGGGGAATGATGAGAGTTCCACGCTCTCTATACAAACAATGCAACAATGAAAATACTGACCCCAAATCCATAGATCCCTTATGTGTTTGGTGTTTTTCATTTTGCGGGCAACCCCCCCTTCTCTTTTCTTTTTCCTTTTCTTTTACATGACATAGCCTCCCTTGGAAACATATCAATTGGCATAGGGATTTCCAAGTAGGCTCTCATGTCCTTTTATTTTTTTTTTTCATTTTGCATTTCTCTACTTTAAAGTAATTGCTTACAAACAATGTGTAGCAATTCTTTTAAAGTGGGGGCATACATTGGAATTATTCATTTTAGAATTTTCTTTTATTTGTCCTTGGTTCCTAGTGCAACTTTATTACTTCATGCGATGTGTTTCCGCTTTGTGGATGACATTGGGTGTAATGTCCTTCATGAAAGTGACTTATCCTATCATCTTAGCAGTCTGATGCGACACACTGCATCCCCTAAGTTGTGAATTTTCTATTCTTTGATTGGTCCTCTCTTGGAGACATTAGACACAATGTTCCCTAAGTTAAAGACCTCACATGAACAAAACAAGAATCTTTGGAACACTCTTTTACATGTTACATTTTACCTTTTTCATTTAACATGTTGCATTTTATATTTTGCATTTTTGCATCTTTGCATACATGGCCACCTTGCATAACACAACTTGCATGCCTGTGGTGCCATCTTGCACTTGTTCATGAGCTCCAAACATACACAACTTTTCTTGCCTCATGAAACACAGACCCTTGTCTTTTGTGGTGCCTTATCAAAGTTATCAAGAGGTATAACTTTGGTATGGTTGAGCACGAAGCCCAACTAGCGACACGACTTTCCCCATAAGCCACCTTTTTGTGTGTGAGTGCATACCAACTGAGTGTATGTTTCTCACCCTTTTGGGCCTTCTCACCCGACGGAAAACCAAAATTATCTTCGCCCTAGAGTGAGTACACTTCCTTTCGGAAAAAAAGCCTATATTTGATCCACAACTAGCTGGAAAAATGATCAAAGCTTGATCTGACTTTTCCCTCTCTCTTCACTCTTTCACATCACTTTCTTGTGTGATATTTTGTGCTTATGTTTGGTTTTCCATGGGATCTTGATCCTGGGGGCTTGATCATCCCTCCTAATTATAGTCATATCATATTACTAGCATGAATACATTTGATCCCTCTAAATATGCATGACTTGGCTACTTTAGTGTGAGTTTGAAGCAAGTTCATTCTCTCACTAAAGTGGGGGCTAAATGTATCACCAAAAAGTGTAGTCTTGACACTTTTCACTCATTTGGGCCTTTTCCCTTGGATTTTGGCCTAATTTTTCTTTGATCTAATGTTGTAATGTGGCTGACACATTCACATTAAGTCTTGAATGCTTGAAAATCAATAAAAACATAACATAGTTTTACAAGGGTGTTGTGAAGTGCTGTAACACATTTCCTCATTTTTCTAAGAATTTTCTACAATAATTCACCTAAATAACCCCTTTCCAAGCCTTAGTCTAAAGTGTTGTAAGGTGTTGTAATTGAGCCTTACTTTTCTAGGCTTGTCATCACTAATTCAACCCTTTCTCATGACAAAATAACTAATGTAATTTTAGGCCCGAATTAAGTGTGTTTCGGGAGACAAGCCCGTTAATCAACATTAAACTTTTTTTTATTCCCAACTACCACTTGAATTTGTCTAAGTGGACCAAGTTTCCACCTTGGGTGACTTACTCCCATTTGGCATAAAATTCAAAATTAAAACAAAATTCTAACGGGAATTTGCCTCCAAAACCCTAAGGTCGGTCTATCATGTGTTATTTTTGGGGAATTAGGGCATAAAATGTATAAATAAGGTTTTTAATTCTCATTTCACCCCACCTAACATCTTTCATCTTCACATGCATTCTATCTTCTCAAGCAAGCAACAAGCATTCAAGCACTAAGCACTTCAAGCAACCTCCATTGGAGCTTGTTATTGCATATCTTCAGAATTCTTCAACAAGGGCTTGGTGAGTGTTTACATTCGTATGCTATTCAATCATATTTCCCTTTATTTTCTATTTCATTTGGGTTTGATTACCATCATGAGGTTTGACTAAGGCAAACCCCCATTCTCTAACCCTAACCTTTTCCTTCTCTTTGCATGTGTGCTTTACAGGTTTGTATATAGATTAGTCAAGGAGAAAAGTGTTGAAAAGGGTGCCATCATTCCATCCACATCAACCCAAATCAACAAACCTTAGAAGGAGCTAAAAGACAACTTGCAGGTCATTTTATGAAGATTCAGACATGGGTCTCTGTCAGAAACAAAAGTACAACTGGGTACCTACAGATTCTAGCCTCGAAACTCCCAAAAGCTCTAGGAGGACTAAGTCACACATCATTGGCGAATTAGTCCTTATACCAAGCTTGAAAAGTGGTTTCTGTGTTTTTGGATACCCTTTTTCCAAAAACTGGCTTTGGAAAAGTTTCCTGGCAAGAGGACTAGGTTGCCCATTTTGGTGTAAGTATCCCAGTGAGCATTTCTCGTAGATTCTAGAAGATGCCAGAGCTCCTCTTCTTCAACCTTCAGTTCCCAGGTGCACCATTTCTGTCTCTTCTAGTTTCTTTCCATATTGCATGTATTTAGGTCATTCTTAGGACATTGCATATAGTTTAGATTTACATTAGTTTTACATTTGTTGGTTAGTTTATTTCAGTACATTGTAACACTTAGACACACTCTATCACACACAACACAACCCCTATCTTTGAATTAGCTCGCCAAAAATACATCATTAGTCCAAAAGAGAGCTATTTCTCAAAAAAACTCCTAGGTGGAAAACCCTAGGAACCAATTGGGGAATTCTCTTTCCCTAAAAAAAATATCTTTTTGGTGGTTCACTAACATTGAAGGAAGTCCAAAGTGAGCAATAATGTGTTCCAATATGAAATAACATATCACATCAGCAATTGTTGATCGAAGGGGAATCACTTCTACCCACTTCGTGAAGTAATTTGTTGTGGTGACTATGAATGTATGTCCAATAGAGGAAGGTGGTGATATTTTTCCAATGATGTCCAAACCCCAAATTGCAAAGGGCTAGATAAGAACCTGAGATTAAAATTCATAAGAAGGAGCATGAATCAAATTGCTATGTTCTTGACATTTGTGACATTTTTATGTATGTAAAACAATCTTGTTTCATATGTCTCCAGTAGTATTCTATGCGGATAAGTTTTTGAACTAATTTTTTTTCCTCCAAAGTGATCACCACAAGCACCTGCATGAGCTTGTTCAAGTGATGTGGGTATTTCATATTTTTTTAGGCATCTAAGTAAGAGACCATTAAACGATCTTCAATACAACACATCGACAAGAATTATATATCAAATATACTTAGATGTGAGTTTTCACAAACGGGCTCAAATGTTCTTAGTTGAAGGCTTGGGAAAGGTACCATCTTTCAAATAGTTGGATATCATGTCGTACCATTCACTTGAGTCTTTATGTTTGTTGCTACTACTTCTTCTAATTTATCTTTGATTGATGGTTTCATAACTGTATGCATAATGAAGGTGAAGTATTTTGAAGGATCTTGAGGAGATATAAAGGAAGCTGCACTTGTCATTGCATCCACATGTCGATTATCTTTTTGAGGGATGTTGTCAATGGTAAATGATTCAAACTTCTCTAACAAAGTCATTGTAATATACTTGTATTTTGATAATTTTCCATGATTTTCTTGATATCTTCCATTTATTTATTTAATGACTAATTGTGAATCACCAAATATCTTAATGTCTCTAGCGGCCATAAATAAAGCGGTGCGCAATCCAGCAAGCAATGCTTCATACTCGACAGTGTTGTTTGTACATAGGAATTTTAACGGATATGATAAGGGAATAGGCTCTCTTGCGGGCGATATTATTATAACCCCCACACCAGAGCCAGTTCTACACTTAGATCCATCAAAATATAATTCCCATGTATTAGCTTCAATTGTCAACACATTATCGTCGAGAAAAGAATCATTATTAGGTAACGCTAAAGGAGAAGGAGCATCATCCAGTTGTTCGGTCAAGGCTTGGCCCTTAATTTATTTTTGCGAAAAACATTTAAGGTCAAACTCAGTTAACATCACCCACTAAGCTAAGCGTCTTGATAAGTCTGTTTTAGTGAAAATATATCTTAAAGAGTCAAATTTTATCATCACGTGTATTTCAGCATTCAATTAGTAATGTCACAACTTACTAGTAGCGAATACAAGATCCAAACATTGTTTCTCTATCGTTGTGTATCACTTTTTGTAGTCAATCAAGGTTCGGCTAATGTAATAAACATGATGTTCTTTACTATTTTCATCTTGTTGAGCCAACAATGTTGTAAGAGCATGGGATGATGCTTATGTATATAAGATGAATGGTTTTTTTTGCATAGCGAGTTGCAAAATAGGAGTAGCAAGATAATCTTTCAAACTCTTAAAATCCTGTTTACAATCCACATTCCAATTGAAGTGAACTTGTTTCTTGAGGAGATGTGTTGTAAATGGTAATGTTTGATCTGCTAATGATGCTACAAAACAACGAATAGCTCAAATTCTTCCTTGTAAGGTGCACAATTGAGAGATGTTTATAGGAGGTGGCATGTTAACTATAGAATCAATTTTATTTGTGTCCACCTCAATGCCTCTATGAGAGACGATAAACCCTAGAAGTTTTCCACTATCTATACCAAAGACACTTTTTCGGATTCAATCTCATGTATTTTTGCATTCGCTCAAATATTTTTTGGAGGACATTCACATTGTCTTGTCTTGTTAAATATTTAGCTAAAATATCATCAAAATATTCTTCCAAAATATTATGTATGTAATCATGAAATATCAATGTCATCTCTCGTTGATATGTTGCGCCTGCATTTTTCAAGCCAAAAGGCATCATTACCCAACAAAATGTTCCCCAAGCTATTGTAAATGTTGTTTTATATTGGTCTTGAGGGTTGATAAAGATTTGATTGTACTCAAAAAATCCATCCATGAATGAAAAAAATTTATGTCTCGTAGTTGAATCTACTATCATGCCAATATTAGGAAGGGGGAAGTCATCTTGTAAAGATGCTTTATTCAGATCACGAAAGTTCGTACACATCCTAATACGATTGATCGGTTTTATGATTACGAAAATGTTTGAGATCCAAGGATAATAATCTATAGGTCTTATAAAGCCAGCTTCAAGGAGCTTTTCGATCTCAACTTTAACCAATAAGGCTATCTTAGGGTTCATTTTTTGAATCTTTTGTCTAATGGGCTTAGCATTTTCAATGAGGACTATATTGTGTGTTACAATCTTAGGGTCTATTCCTACCATATCTAAAAAAGTTCGGGAAAGTCATGAAGTAAAGTTATATGGTCCTCTTGTTCGTCATCATCAAGGCACTTTCCTATCTTAATCACCTTGTATTCATTGTTAATATCCATCTGTATGTACACTGTATCTCCTAAAGGAAGTGCATTTTGTTTCAGAAATTCAGGGTTGTATTCTTCTTTGTTCATGTCAACTTCACTACTTTCTTCTTCTCCATCCTTTTTCTTGGTACTAATCATAACACATGTAAGGTGACTCTTTTTAGGAGGAGTGAATGGTTTGTCATAAACTCCCAGCATTTATTTCAAGGCTTCATTATCTTTGAAAAAATCCAATGATTCTTCACAAGTTGTATCAATCAGTTCTGGATGTTTTAGGGTGAGATTTGTTTTAGGGTTACACATGATGGTGTTGATGTTTAGCGAGGTTATTTTCGTTGCTTGCGTAATATTAGAAGGGAAATATCCAAAACCATTTTTTGTCTCTTGTGTATTAGATTCTACAGGAACACGAATGCCTTGTTCTTTATTTCAACATCCTTTTCCACTATAGCCTAATTGCTTCATAAGTTCATGATCTCTCCCATAAAGTCTTTCCATTTCTTTCAGGTTTGGTGGTTTTTGATAATCTATCTCATCAAAGTTTGTTGTATAACTTGTGTCTTCTTCTAAAGTGGATGAGGTAGATGCTTGTCATTGTTCTTCTGAATTCTGCATTGACATTACCATTGGTTGTTTTTTCTTTTCATCTTCTTTATTTGTGATTATGTACTCTCCCATAAATGGGGGTGTGAATTCCAAAGAACTCCAATCATGATCCAGTAATTTTGATAATGTTTCCATTTATTATTTTTCTTCTTTCATAGGTTCTATGTTTGATGTTGGAATTAATGTGCTTAGAGGACTTGCCGTTCCTTTTTCAACTTGTAAGAAACTTTCAAGCTCAGGGTCTGTTTCAACTTGGTAAACCTTTTTGTTATAGACAAATTTCATGATATGATGAAGAGTCAAAGGAACTACATGTATCTCATGAATTCAAAGGTCTTCCTTAAAGAAGATTGTATGAAAGATCATGAGGCATGACATGGATAGGAGTTTATAAGGTGGACTTTTCGACTATAATAGGTAAAGTAATCACACCGAGCGGTTGCTTTCCTACAATATCAAATCCTCAAATCGATAATGAGTCAGGTTCAATTTTTTATTTGTCCACGCCCAATATATCTAAAAGCTTCACACTACACACATTAAGGCCTGAGCCATTATCAACAAGGGTTATTTTTATTCTTGTTCTATTGAATTTGGATATTATCATGAAGGCTCCATGTCTCTTTCTCATCTCCAAGGGAGGAAGCTCATGTTGGTGAAAGGTAATGTCTACATTAACTGTATTCATTCCTTGTATTAGAGTTTCCACATCGTTTGCACTTGTATTAGGAGGGATCACAACTTTTTGTAAGGCTATTTGAAGCATAGTGTGATAATTAGGTGAATTCCAAATTAGCTCCCATAGGGATATCTTTGCAGGAGTATTCTTAAGTTGTTCAACAAGATCATACTCCTTCCCACTATGCAAAAGCAAATGAGGAGCACTAGGAAAGATGAGATTAGGCAAAGGTAAGATTGTCAGAGTTGGTTATTTCGATTGTGAAGTGTTTCTAGTGTTATATGTATGAGAAATGGTATTATTAATTGATTGTTGTAAAACATTGTTCTTAGGTGGTTCAAGTGTGTAAACAGGTTTGTTTTGAGTTTGAGTTTTGTGTGAAGGTGGGTAAAGGATTATTTGAGGTTGAATCACATTAGCGTCTCTTAGTTTTGGTTTATCATGACAAGCCTTAGTGGATAAACTTTATGAGATGAAATCCTCAAGGGATTCATCTAGCATGTCAAAGTCATCACTACTAAAAGGCTTGAGGGTTAGGTTAACTTGGATGAATAGATTTGACATAGTCAAATAACTATACTTTCTCCAAGTGGCTTAGCTGTTTTAATCTTGTTTTTTTTTTTTTTCTAATGTATGCCAAATATAATCTAATCTCATTGAACTATGAACTAATGCTGAAAATGAAAAGTGAAAGAATATAATTATATCCACAATTGAAATGAATGTAAATTATGCTACTTCTAATAATTTGAATGTAAGAGAAAGTTTTACAACTGAAACAAAAAAGTTTTAACAACAAATAGAAGCTCAAAAAAAGGGAATTTAACTCTGTAAAATGTAGTGCATAATCTACACTGGGACTGATTCGCCCAAGGTGATGAATGAGTCCCAATGGGGATTTTTTCAAAAAAAGAAAGAAATTTTCACTTGATTTTTATGCTTTTTATGTTGTATGATCTATATCTTAAGTGCAAGTACAGATTTTGTATGAATTGCAAAGAAATGAGGCTATATGAACTTTCACTAATGCAAAATTTGAAAACCCTAGAATGTAAATTAACTAATACAAATCCTAATGTAATGTTAATGTAAGCAAGATCTAGGATGATTATGAACTTCGAATTAGAATTATGATTTTCTAAATGTAGGTTCACCAAAATGGAACCGATGAAAATGGGATAGGGAGTGCTATCATATGGCTTACCACATAGAGAACACCCACTTTCAACTATTACACTCAAGGATAACCCTAAAGATCTCAAAGCAAAAGAGAAAGAGATATTGAAATAAGGTTATCCTAGGGGCTGATTATAAGCTAATGAGGGGTTCACCACCAAGTTAAGACTTGGAAAGACAAATGAAATGCAACTCACAATGCTTAACCCTAATTCAATATAAACTTTAACTAGATGACCTAGAAATGCAAATAAAATAGAATAAAAAATTGTAAGATGAAATTGTGTGCACCTAGAAACTTGAAGCAGACTCGGATCTCATAAATGCTAAATAATCTAACTTTTTGATATGTTGGGACTCATTCACCAATCTAGGTGAATCAGTCCCAGATCTGGATTTCTACACAGGAGTAGGTTTTTGGCAAAAGGGTATCTGAATCTGCACAAATCTTGAAAAACACCTATAGTGGGACTCATTCACCACTTCTGGCGAATCAGTCCTGTTATGCCTTTTTAGGAATTCAAAGTTCAGATTTTCACTTCAACACCTACACTTTTCTCCCAAATTGATTTTCGGATCCGAATATGCAAAAAGACCTACAAAATAGAATATAGACTTGATTTTCTTATGGAGGGTTTTCCTCAGTCAAATCCCTAGTTTGGTAATTAAACCTTGATAGAAATAATGAAACTTGAATGTAAATATGAACATAAACCCTAGCCTTAAGTGTGTCTAAGACTAGGAAATCTGAAGCATAATGCAACCCTATTCTAATGTGTAAGAATATGATGCATGAATGGAAACATGAAGATGAATAATTCACTTTGAGAGATCTCTAATCACCCAAAATGAGCCCTAACAATGCTTGTACCTTCCTTAGGCTGAATGTAGAGTGATAATGGAGGATGAAATCACTTAGGAAACAAGTCATTAGGCTTGACTTGATGGCTAGCTGCATCTCCTCAACCTAGAATACATCATGATTCACCATAGAAAACCATGATCAACCCTTGAAAATACTAGATCGTGAATGAAAGTGAGCTTGAAGACCTGCAAAAAACACTTTAATGCTGCTCCAAGACTTCAAATTTGTTGATTACTTGTTCTTGAATGCTTGGATCTTGAAATTGTTTTCTTAGATTTCTTAGCTGAAATAATGACTTAAAAGCTTGCTTATATAGGCATTAACACCCAATTTACTATTATTTAGAGTTCAAAGGCTGACAACAACCAAAAATTTGAATTAAAAAGGTTTTTTTTTGCTCAAAACTTAAAAAAAGCCCCAAATGGGACTCATTCGTCCAAGGTGGCGAAAGGGTCCCACCTAGGGGGACTCATTCACCCAAGGTGGTGAATGAGTCCCACCCTAGATTTTTGAGGTGGGTTTTTTAGATTTTTGATGTTTTAGATGATTTTGTCGTGTTTTTGGCTGAAATAAACCTTGAGATCCAAAATAATGGGTCTTTGGGGCCTATTGATGATGATTTAAAGGGTAATTAATGAAAGGGTACCAAAATAGGTCCAAATTAGGCAAGGAATTGTACTATCTCCAAGAAGGGAGTAGAATTTTCGTTGCCACATGAACTACCAATCGTATTTTTCCCCAATATGATTCTTTTTAAAAAGATGGCCAACTTGTAAAAAATTACCATAGTTTATTACTTCTCATAGTAGCCCATCCTAGTTTCCCTAATAACCAATCCAAACATTGCACAACATATGAACAATTTAGAAGGAGATGGTCTATATTTTCTTCACCGTGTTTGCACATGATGCACTAGTTGGGGCATTTAATTCCAATTGTCTTCAAATGATCACTAGTCAGGATCCTACCATGGAGTGTCATCCACATATAGGCTCCTTCCTTAGGTAGTACCCATCACCTCCAACATATTTTTTGAGGTCACTTTTTATCACCTTATTTCATTTGGATTTGATAACCCATGTTAATAGTATATCTTCCTAGCTTCTCACCACACCATATTATTTTGTCTTTCTGTTTTTCAAGCATACTTACCTATCTTCTAGAATTTTTGTTATCCCCTTCTTTGCTATTTCTTCAATGAGGAGATATTGGAAGTTCATCCATCTACATATACCATTTTCATTATTCTTTACATAGTCCAAAACATGCTTTCATACCCTATAACTAATAGAGGGGATATGAGTGGTTAACTCTAGGTATTCGATTGGTGGTTTATGCCCTCCACATGAATCTTGCCAAAAATTTGCCTTGCTTCCATCATTTATTTGCCATGTTAAATGGTTTGTGATTATATGTTTATAATTTAGCATAAAATTCAACACATGTGAACCACCTACAAAATTTGCTATTGTAAGAAGTTATCAAGATATTTTTGTTGCATTATTTTACACCACAATAATGATGGATTTTGATACATTTTCCAAATTAGTTTAGTGCCTAGTGCCAAATTGTGTGCTTTTAGGTTTCTTATTCCTGTTCCTCCATCTACCTGAGATATGCATACATTTTACCAATGGATTAAAGGAATTTTGTGTTTCTCATTTGATCCATCCCATAATTTATTTTTAAGGTACTTTCCAAACTTGCTGCCACTTTTGATGTTAATTACATATAGGAAATTGAGTAGATTGGTATTGCTGAGAGTACTGCTTTTATCATTGTTATACATCCAACCAGTGTTAACTATTTCTCATGACAACTCAATGATTTCTCTATGCATTTTTCCTTTACCTATTCCCACAGTCACGTTCTTACTATTCTTTTGAATACATGTACAACCAAGTATTTACAAGGGGTAACATCTATTGTGTATCCCATTATATTTTCTATTCTTCTCTGCATTATTTTCTTTGTACTGAAAAAGTATATTTTTGGTTTTTCTTTATTTATTTGCTGCCTGAAAACATTGATATATTCTTGCATGCATTCTTTTATCATTGTCCTCTCTAATTGTTGTTTCTCCATATAATATAGTGTTATCTATACTGGCATAATGTTGTCATTGATGTCAAAAGATGTCATTGATGTCAAAAGGTGACATTGATGTCAAAAGGGCATCATAGGGAGGTCAAAAGAAAGATGGTTTGAAGTTGTAGTGCAAGCCTTGAAGTATTACAAAAGTTTGGTCTTTGAGCCTTGGGCTTACCATGTATCGCTTGCCAAAGAAGGAAGGATATAGGAGATTTGAGTTAAGTTCGAAAGGATTCAGACATGGGGCGTTAGACTATTAGCTTACACCTTACCTTTGTGTTTGAAGAAAGGAATATGGTGGAGACCCAATCCCCGACACCCTAAAAGGGTTGGGCATCGAAGATTGAAGTTAAGGCTTTCACCTTAACAAGAATGGTAAGTATGCAAAATGATGAAAGAGTTGGGCATTAGAGATGGGGCATCATTGTTTGGTAGGGAGGCTTATGTCTTATCAAAAGGTAGGAAATTAGTAAGGTGAAAGGGCGAACACCAAAATATGAAAAACTCATGCAAGTTCAAGTCATGGCACTAGACAGAGTTTATATTCTATTGTTGACTGGTTAATGACAGTTGAAGGTTACTCAAGTTATATAGTTTCTAGCATGTCTCAAAAACTAGCTTATTTACCCAAAATTTGGTGAAGTGTTGAAGTCGTCAAACTTTTTATTGGTTATCAAAACCTTGTTTGTCACTGCCCAGGTTTTCATAACCTTTCTTACCCAAAATTTGACTGTCTTGAAGTCGTTGGTCTTTTTGTTAGTTATCGAAACTTTTTTGGTCACAACCCAAGTTTTCATAACCTTTCCTTTTCCCAATGCATTATAACTTATATTCTGAGGTTTGTCTTTTTGAAGTCCCAAAGTGTGTCGGCGTCTAAGAGCATTGTTGCAACATTTAAAAGTTTTGATTAAGTCAATTCATTTCAGAGTTTTGTCCAAGCTAGGGAACTTTTGTTGGTCCTCGACAAAGTTATGATAACATCTCTTTTTTTGCTTGAAACAAGGTAGTGATGGTAGTGGAGTATGACGTTGGAAGGGACAAATGGAAGCACCTCGCCATCCCCTCAGAGTATGGTGGGTCCTTGGCTTTTCCCTATGGGAGTGTGGTATAATAACAAGTGTCTTGAAAGAATAGATGGCAAGTTTTGATTGCATCGCATAGGTAATTCACATCACTGTTGTGAATTACAACATGCTAAGAAAAGAGTGATATGGTCGATGTCGATGGTAATGGAATGTGACATCACAAAGACAAATGGCGATATCTTATTACATCACACAATTTCTTCACATCACAGTTGTGAATCAAGAAGACTAAGTCATATTTATGATATGTAAAAAGATGACATAACATGTACATGGTGAAATCGACTTAGACAGGTGGCGACTCCTTATTGCAGTGCACAAGTTCTTTGTATCATGTTTTCAATCCTTCATGCACATAGAAAATTTACGATGTGCGATAGGAAGTGGAGTGTTATGTCAAGCAACTAGGTGGTGAGTTTCTATTGCATCGCTCATGTTCAATACATCACATAAATGGTTTTTTAAACCCCAAACAAAGTTGCAACAAGCATAAGGCATGCAATAAAGATCACTAACATATAGTTAAATGAAATCTGATCAAATAGTTATGTTTTAAAGTTGAATCATATCAACAAGGACCGTTAGATATTGGTGAGAAGACAAAGATCAAAGGTCAAAATTCAAAGTTGTAACATCACAATGATCAAGCATTGGTTTAAATGGTTAGGTGGTGGAGCTTGACACAAAGGAAGAAATCTAATATGCCACGACAACAAAAGATGGAAATTCTATTGGACGAGCAACATCATAGAATTTCAGGTAGTTGGAAGATCAAATACAATTCCAATTTTATAGAACAAGTATTTATTATGCATCAGACCTGCGCGTCAAAGCCAGGGTTAGGGTTTTGATACAAAGAAGACAAGCGATGGACCAGGGCATATAAAATGATGTATGAACATTCAAAAATAAGCTTCTTGATAACATGAGGGTTACATACTTATAAAGATATACAAAGTAATATAGTATGAGGTGTGTATGTAGCTCAGATGAATAACAAAAATGTTCAACATAGCTGAAGTAGAAAAGAGAATGTAGTGAGAGTGAACTAGGGTTTGCATTCTGATTTTAGAACAAAGAGAGATAGAGCAAAAGATAAAATAAGTGTTCCTGTAACAACAGAGAACAAAGGTTGTTCTGAAGAGCATAACAAAGAAAAGAAGAAGTAAAGTACGTTTGTAGACCAAACCTGGAACATGAAATTGGATTCAATTAAGTCGCTTATGTAATTTGGAGTTGTAGCTCCTTTTTGTCTGATTGGTTGGTGCCATCAGATTATTGAGTTGGTGCTTAGTTAGGGGATTGGTGTCTCCTTAGAGTTGGTGCTCTTTAATTAGGGTATTGGTGTCTCCTTAGGGTTGGTGCCCTTAAAATTTGTAACCAGTGAGGTTTTTCTTATGAGGCTGGATTTGAGCAGTAGACTCAAGCAGCTATTCTCACCGTGGTTTTTCCCATACTAGGTTTTCCATGTACATTTGGTGTTATATGTATTTGTGTATGATTGGTATCTCTGCATATTATCCTAATTTGGTTTGAAGTTTTTAAAGGACTAGTTTTATTAAATATAATGATTCTCCCCATCTTAGTAGATAATTGTGTTCCAACAATCTGTGAATTGTTGATGAGTGATTGCTTCTATGTTTTGAGAAATCTGAAATCCTTTCCAATGTCCCTGATTTTGATAGCTTAATGTGCTTACTGAGAGCTTCAACCATTATTATAAATAGGAAGGGGGGGATTGGATCCCCCTACCTAATTCCATTTGTGCTTTCAAAAAAACCACATGGTGTGTTGTTAATTAATACTAAGTATCTTATTGATGAGAGACAATAGAATATCATTTGAATCTGACCCTTATAAAAGCCAAACTACTTCATGATTTTGACCTAAAATCTCTGCCTTACTTTGTGATATGCTTTCACTAATAGAATTTGAAAAATAAATGACTAGGTGACTAAAAAGTTTAGTCACAACTAAAAATGACTAAATTCTACTAATTTTTTGCAACATAGCTATAAATGAGTTAATAAATGTCTAATTTGGTCATCCGGTAAAAGATTATTTAGTTGCACAAATAAAAATGACTAAGTAGTTAGTCATGTGAGTACAAATAAAATTTAAAAAATAATTTGGGGAAATGATTGGTAGGAGTCATGTATTGCATGCCATTCTACATTATTCGCATTTAGTATTTGGTGTTTAGACAAATTAGACAACTACACTGAGGTGCGTGAAGTTGGGAACTACACTGAGGCACCTCATTTTGAGTTACAACAGTTGGGCGCGTGAACTACACTGAGGTGTTTTGAGTTACAACACTTGCATGGATGATAAAGATTGTTTGGAGAGGACCTTGCAAATTTTGAAAAGGTAGGCAAGGACTTCAGTGTTTGTTGCAAAGTATTTTAAGTCTGCAACGAAGTCGGATTTGGGGATGCCCTCTACAACGAATTTAGAGGTAATTCAAAACCCTCATTACATTAAACACAAAATCTATAGCTTTTTGATTGGAAACTTATAGTAGTTACAATATACTACTCTTAATAATGTTCTTTTACAATCTTGCCACTGTTCCGCTTCATAATGTGTTCGAGCTAAATATAATAAAATTTGGGTGTCAGTGCCAAAATAGAATTTCCTCAAACAATTTTGATACATTTTCGTTGTAAGCGCAAACTATCCTTGTGAAAATCAAACATTTGCTAGATTTACCCACACATCAGGCATCTAAACAAAGATGTTTCTTGTTGCAACTTCCTATAGGGTGATCGCACAATACTGCTTTACAATTTTTGGCCAAACTGGACACTGAACTAATTTTTTCTAACTAAATCTTCACTTTCGGGCACCTATAGCGGCTAAACCATGAGGAATTTGAAGATGATGCAAACTAGTGATTTATGACATTTTGTTTGTATATTTTAAATATATTTTTTCAAAAAAATTTGAATCAAATTGCACTTCTTTTTCCATCTCCTTCGAAAACTAGTTTTTTTAAGTAAACACCATTGTTAAGGAGTGATGCTCACCGTATACAACATAATTTTTTTTCCATGAAGGATAAAATTGTATTTTTTTCAAATTTAGATTTGTAACAACGATATCTAGTGCTTTCATTTGGTTTCATAGTGTTTTATTAAATATTTTTTTCTTAATCAAGTTTTGAAGTCAAACTAATTACAATTTGGACATAGGCAGACTACATACAACATAAATTTTTTTGTATGTATCAAAATTCAATTTATTTTTTGTTGGATCAAGGATTTCAATATCTAGTGCACTGATATTTTTCAATTTTGTTTTTTGATAATCTTCTATTTTTAGACATGTGCAAAACATAGAGCTTGATTTTTGGTGAAAAACCAACATTCACAAGAAATAAAAAATAAATATAATAATAAAATTAAATTTATTTAAAATTATATTTTTTAGAAAGCTTATAATAAGGACTACATACTTACAATTTTTTTTTTATAGATAAATTCATTTGATCCCCCAAAAGGTAAATCTAAAAATATGTGATTTCAACAAAAATCAAAATCTCCCATAAATTGTAAACCAACATTGTGGGATCACCCTATACCTGTGTAAAAATTTCCTTTGCAATATCAAATTGACCCCTTTCAGCTAGCACAATGGCTACCCCATTTGCAAAAAAAAAACATTTCTTGGTCTCTATGCCAACACTTTACAATACAGCTCTCTAGCATTCTCAAGATGTGTTTCCTCGTTCTTTGGATCCCTCCTCTCATTGCGAAAAGATGCAAAATAATTCAAATTTCCAAGTGAAATGCCAACATAAGAATTCTTCGCATTTGATTCACTTTGTGTAGCTTTAATTTTTTCTTAGGAAATGGATAGTTTTTCTAAGTTCCCTTTGATAATAATTGTTGGCTCTATCACTTGACTATATAAGAAGGAAATCTCACAGGCTAGAAAGATCCAACTCTGATACCATTGTAATGTCCCCAATTCTAGAACTTTCTTATTTTTTGGTATTTTCCAATTTTATGCCCTCCTTTTTGGCATTTTTTACTACAAAAATTGTGATATTTCATAGATATAGTATAGTGCAGATAAAAAAAAAATGGACCCAATTTGTAGATTAGATAGTCTGAAAATGAAAAATACTGATGCAATAAATCAAATACTTGTATTGATAGGAAAAATGGTCTATGGAACAGTAAAACAAGGTTGTTATGAAGCATACAATATGGACTTATGTTCATCCCAGTAGTCTTAAAACCTCAACAATAATAGATCATATATTCTTGATACCTGGATCAAATATGAAGTCGCCACAATGATCCATGGATGTGACAATGATTTTAAAGGGTTGCACACCATAATCCAAACTTAAATTATTGTTTAGACAATAGTAAAAGAGCTGCACATACCATATGGATCCACCATATATCTGAGTGCCCCAACTTGCAACACTACCCTAGAAATAATGATGTAATTTATAAATGTGGAAGCTGGTGACTAGCTGTATGAAACCTTTTTCACAGCTGCACCTATGATGGAATGTATTAGCAACAATTAGTGATCATAAGGAAACCATTATCATTATCTAATGGAAGTGACTTATATGGTGGATGGTAACCACAAACTTGATATATTTTTGGAAAAAAAGAATGAAATACTACTCTAGCAGTCACATCGCCCCTTCAACACAAGTGTAATATTAACATCAATTTGTAATTTGAACAGTTTATCTCAATGGTGACTCTTATATGAGATCACTCCAAGGAATTGTGGGTTTTCATCCTCCAATTCTAGTCCTAGAGATTTTTCATCATCAAGTTAATTGAAGCGAAGTCCAAAACTCCAACAAGGAGTAGAAATAAAAAATAAAATACTTGTTCATTATGTCTCCTTTTTTGGCTTCTCTTAAATAGATTTTTCCTCCAAAGACGTAACTCTTCAAATTTCCTTCATGACCTTTGATTGATATTTGAGAGGAATTATTTAAAATAGATTTCAATTATAAGAGACATCCTTTATTTATAATTTCAATTTACTTGAATCCCTCTTTATTATAATTACATTTTATGATAACACTTAAGGCCCCTTTTATGAAATTAAGATCCTCTTGAGTTATTATTATACTCCTATTTTCCAAGAGAAAAATCCCCAAGGCCCATGGGAAATGAAAGATGAGCATTTGAGTTTCAACTTGATTTCATTTCGAAAAGGGGACATTACATTGTACAAGATTTGTTTAAAATCAAAATAATTTAATCCACCTATTTGGGACTATAAAATAAAAATAGATGAATTAATCTATTTTCAATTATAGGTTCTTTTAATCTAGAATCTGATAGAAAGATAAAACATAATACATTGAAAGACACAAAAATGTTCTAAAATAAAGACTAAAATAGGTTGCCCATAAAAAAACAAGAAAGAGGAAAAATGAAAAAGATAACATACAGATGATTCATTTGAGGTTTTTGATAAGATCTCATTTAACTATGCCAAATGGATTTGGAAGGGACAAAGCATATTTGATTGACTAAAATTTTGAGGTAGCTTATCCATCGTTATTGTATGCATAATCTTCTCTTGGAATCTATTTCTATAATGGTTAGGTTTGGTTAAAGCTCAAGAAGCGTAGAAATCACCATCATATGGATCATCTTCTCTCAGACTCTATTTTTGCAATGGTTCATCATATTCTGAATTAGAGTATGCATGTCTGCTTCGTGATTTTGTTGAAACTGGATAATTTGTCTTACCATCATTAGAGGTTTCTAGACCTGTAGCTGAAAGAAGATCTTGGGCATTTTCTACATCATCTTGTGCCTTATAACTCATATAATTTTCCTCATCTTCCATGGAAACACCAGGTTCCTCCATATAAGAATCATAAGCCTTGTGGTCCTTATCCTTCTTTTTTTTCTTCTTTTCCTTCTTTCATTTCTTTTCATACTGACTAGCCTCCTCCTCCTCCTCATCATCCCTATCCTTAAACTTACTCTTCCATAACTCCTTCACATTCAAATTGCTCCTCTTGTTGCATCACCCGATGAAGTTCTTCCTCTTGCTTTCTCCTTTCCATCTGAATCCTTCATTCTTCATCAAATTTTTGTTTTGCTTCATCAGCCAAGACAAGTTGGCATGCTAATCCTAGCGTTTGATGGCTTTGCTGCTCTTCAGATTTTGTTGCTTCTCTACGAACTTTGGCAACATCAAGAAAATGTTTATAGTAGTCAACATGCAACTCTATCTTCTTCTCATCAAAGCCATGTGTATGAAGGCTTGCCACAACTAACACGTGGTTGAACACACAGAGTGCATTCATTAATTATGACACTACTTAATGAACCTCATCAGTAGTACATTTTTTTCTTTTGAAGTGTTGAAGTTGAAAAATTATGTATTGCAATCGCAACATCAAAGCGTAACATGCAATTTGAGGGCACCAAATATATTGCTCTTAATAAATTTATTTTACAATCTTACCACTATTCTGCTTCATAATGTGTTCGAGCTAAATATAATAAAATTTGGGTATCAGTGCCAAAATAGAATTTCCTCAATCATTTTTTATACATTTTCACTGCAAGCGCAAACTGTCTCTATGAAAAGTAAACATGTGCTAGATTTACCCACACATCAGGTATCAAAACAAAGATGTTTCCTATAGAAGCTTCTTGTACCTATGTAAAAAATTCCTTTGTAATATCAAATTGACCCCTTTCAGCTGGCACAATGGCTTCCCCATTTGCAGCATAAATATTTCCTGGTCTCTATGCCAACACTTTACAAGAAAGTTCTCTAGCCTTTTCAAGATGTGTTGCCTCATTCTTTAGATCCCTCCTCTCATAGTGAAAAGTTGCAAAATAATTCCAATTTCCAAGTGAAATGTCAACATAAGAATTCTTCGCATCTGATTCACTTTGTGCAACTTTAATTGTTTCTTTTGCTTTAAGCCAGTAATCTATTTTTAGTTCCATTTTTCCAAGCATACATAAAGAATTTGATGAGTTTTTATCCACCTTAAGTGCATCCCCAATCAATTCTAGGCTTAGTTAGATCTCATTACGAGCCCGAGCCATGACTGTAAGATGTAGATATGCATCCACATAATCAGGAAACTTGAACAATATTAACATGTACAAAAGGTTTTAAATTTGAGAAATAACAATGATTACATCAGTTGATAAGCATAGCAGAGAGGGATGGGTGAGAGGGAGCGAGGATTTGAATTTTCTTCTGCCCAACATCGGGTTTCTGGTTCGAAGGTGGCTAGATCTTTGCTGGGGGGTGTAATTTATGCAGATGCGGCAAGGGAGAATGTAGGCAAAGATCAAGGGAGAGCGATTTTTGATGACTAGGGCTCAAAGAATTAGGGGGGCCTAGGTGGTAAGGTGGACCTTGGAGGTAAGGTGTTTTCTAGTCCCTCTTTGCATGGTGGGGCTGGGTTTTTGGGGAACTAGGACGGGGCTAGGATTCAGTGGTCAGACTAGGGTCTTTGGAGAATTTTTTGAGAGACCAGTGTTGGGAGGGCTCAAAAAGAAGATGGGTCTCCCTGTTCGGGACTAAGCCTGCTGGTAAGTCGATCTTTCCTCCGGTAAGTAATATTCCAACCCCTTCGAATGGGAATTTTTCTATTCTAGTTCTCGATCCAATGATTGATCATAATGTCTCATTGATGGCCTCTTCGCTGGTGGAAAAATTCATGGGCTGAGACCAAATATTGAAGTGGTTAGGGATTTTGTTAGGAAGAAATGGAAAGAAAAAGGACAAGTTGAAGTTGTGGCTCTACCCAAGGGTTTCTTCTCCTTTTCTTTTTCTTGTGAAGAGGATAAGCTCGCAATTATTTGTGGTGGTCCCTAGGTTATTGCCAAGTCATCTTTGCCTCTTAAGAAGTGGTCTCAAAAAATGGACTTGTCAGACACATATTTTGAAGCGATACCGGTATGGGTTCGGTTACCGGGCTTACCTTTGGAATTTGGGAATAAGGATGTCTTCGGGGGAATTGCAAACTCGTTTGGGGAGCTCTTATCTATAGATTCCATGACTTTGGCTGGAAAAGGCTGGTTTTTGCCAGAATTTGTGTGGGTATTACTCAATCCACTGAGCTGCTGTCCTCTATTGAAATTGTGTCTAAACTAGGTAAGTGGTTTCAGACAATCAAATTTGAGGCTCTTCCTTTTATGTCTTTTTCCTGTAAAAAATATGGGTATTGGGCTAGGAAATTCCCAACCAATACATCTAAGGCTGAAGCCAAGCCGGTCGTCAAGGAGACAAAAATTTGGAAGGAAAAAACCTTGGAGAAACCCTTGGAGGATGTGAACAAGAGTGAGATGAATAACTTTGTGGATGGTCATGACAATATTGAGGAATGCCAAAATCCCAAATTGGGGGTGAATAATGATGAGGAGCCCCTGCAAGGGAACACTCTTGAAAAATTTGAAGCTCTAAAAGATGATGAAAATACTAAAAACAGAGTGGTAATGGATTCAAGAACTAAGGAGTCCCAGGAAGAGGATGATAATAAAGATGGAGGGAGCATCGGTAAGCCTGAAGAAAACTTGGACCCAGCTAAGAGGGTTCTAGAGTATTATGGTGAGGGCTTAGAGGAATCATCTCATTCTGGCCACGAGGCAGGAAGTAAAATGAGTTGTGAGGATGAAACTTCAGTGGAAGGGGTGAAGACTCTTCCCTCTTCTCCTCGGGATGGTTCTCATAGTTCATCAGAGGTTGCAAAATCTACTTTTGGGGATTTCGTGGATATCTAAAAGGAGAAGAATGACCTGGGACACTCTTTGATTAATAAGGTCACTTCTGGAAGTGATTTCATGGATGGTCAAGAATTCATGGGACTTGAGGACCTGGATCTGGAAGGTGATAGCTCATATACAAAATTTGAAAAGAAAAAGAATAAAAAATGGAACAGTACTATGGGGGTTTCTATGAGAAATAGGTTGAAAACGGACTGTGGGAACCGAAAAGGTTCAGGTAGAAATTCAACAAAGTGGAATAGGGAGTAGGAATGCATCCAAAATATTGTTGATGGGGTTCAAAGAACCATCCCGAATATTTTTTGAAGCAACACCCCACTCAAGAAATGAAGTTCATGTCATGGAATGTTTGGGGGCTAAACACTTCCCATAAAAAAGATATTTTGCAAAACTTTTCTAGGGACCATAAGCCTAACATTTTAACTGTCTAGGAATCCAAGATGCCTAAGGATAGAGTGGAAAGGATTAAGATTTTCAAGAATTTTGGTGTGCAAGGTAGAAGCTCAAAGGGTGCTTCTGGAGGCTTAGTGACTTTTTGGAATAAAGACCATCTTCATGGTACTCCAGACTTGGAAGATGCTAACCATGTTGTAAATAGATTCAAACATATTAGGGATGGCTTCATTTGGATTTTTTCTAATATATATGCTCCCAATAACAAGTCTGTGAGAAGGAATTTTTGGAAAATACTTGAGTCTTTTAGGCAAAGTTTTCCTAATGAGAATTGGATCATTGTGGGAGACTTCAACACCCCGTTGCTTGCATCGGAAAAATTTGGAGGATTTCAAATACAGATGGATAGCAAACTAGATTTGATGGATTTTATCGATTCCCAAGGCTTGCATGATGTGGATCTCAAGGGGGCTACATACACCTAGTCGAATAGGCGGACTAGGTGGTGTAGTCACAGTAGGAGGGTCCTTAAGGAGAATAGTCCAAACCATGCAACAAGAGTCACACAATATAAGTAACATGAAATATGGGGGCAAATGTAGATGAAAACACTCTTTTTATCAAAAATCTTGATTACAAATAGTCTGCCACATCTGGGCTTATAGATTCGACACACAAGCCTAATTACAACATGCTCAAAATATAGTGCTCATACATGTGAGCAAAATTATTACATATCAAATTCTATATAAATCTTATTCTATCTTGCTCTAAAATTGATTGCTATTCCATTGATCCAATACAAGCTTTATATCACATGTGTGGGTCGAGGAACATCCACGTTGGCCAAAGATCACTACAAACTCCAAGAAGAAAAGTGTATCTTGTGCAAGAACATGTCGGCCTCAAATATGAAATTCATCCATGGTAGATGCACATGGTGAAGTGTGGACCTAAGTGTAAGGTCTGGGACACTCCATAGAACAAATCTAAACACACCGTGAGGATTTGCAAGTCACGGGAAAGATCCGCGATTGATCCACCTTGCCATTAGGTTTTGGAAGTTATTCCAAGGCCAGTCCAAAAAACTGTCATGTACTCTGAAAGTGATAACTTGCTGGAAAAAGATCCTAATGAGCTGAAAAATTGGAGTATGACAATTGAACATGTCCACAATGAAATCCTAGGTACGCAAGACCCGGCGAGAAAACATAAAGAAACACCAGATCTACCAACTTAGACTAGAACAAGAGAAAAACAAGAACAAAACTAAATGAAAATATTTTTGGTTGATGCAAGATTGCCAACAACCAAGGATGCTCCTGTATCAGACATCTAGGGTTCATGCAAAGTGAGCCTCTCACTTTGTAGGGGCCAAATGAAAACCAATATGGTCTACCTCAGCCTGAGAGATCCAAGAAGAATCCTCCACCGGTCTACCCTTCCATTTCACCAAATATTCCTTGTACTGTCTTCCATGAGTCCTCCTTCCATCTCTGACATCCAAAATCTCTTCTACCTCAGCTGATTGTTGTTTAGGAAGCTGTTCTTCCAACTTCATCTTGTTTTCTTCATTGAATTCTACTTCATGGTACTGATGTAGATCCACAATATTGAATATAGGTGATATACCCATGTCATCTGGTAACTCTACTTCATAAACATTTCCTGAATCAAATTTCTTCAAAATCCTATAGGGTCCAAACTTCCTCATTTTCAATTTACTATATGTTCCAATTGAACACCTTTCTATCGTCAATTACACCATCACTTCATCAACAACTTCAAACTCCTTATGTCTCCTCTTTTCATTTGCTTAATTCTTATATTTTTGGTTCATATTTTCCAAATGTTGTTTTACTTGAGTATGCACTGTCTTCATATGTTCTGCAAATTCTTCTACTTCTGCACTCCTTTTATCTTCCTTACCAATGTCTCTCAACTTTGATATACCTCTACGATGAACTCCTGTAACAACCTCAAAAGGTGTCTTTCCAGTACTCTTGTTCACTGAATTATTGTAGGAAAACTCTGCATGTGCTAGGGCTAGATCCCAACTTCCGGTCTTCTCTCCACCCAAACATTTCAGCAATTTTCCAAAAAAAAATCACTACCTCTATTTGTCCATCTTTTTGTGGGTGAAAAGTAGAACTGAAATTCAAATCCGTATTCAACTTCTTCCAAAGTTTCCTCTAAAAATAGCCAACAAATTTTGTATCCCTGTCTGAAACAATGCTCCTAGGTAATCCATGCAATCTGACCACTTCTCTGAAAACAAAATCTGCTACATGTACTGCATCTATTGTCTTCTTACAAGGTATGAAATGTGCCATCTTCGAAAACTTGTCCACTACCACAAATACTGAATCATTACCTCTTTGTGTCTTAGGAAAACCAAGTATGAAATCCATGCTGATATCCTCCCAAGGTCTTTCTGGTACTGTCAAAGGTTTATACAATCCAACATTTTGACTACTCCCTTTTGCAACTTGACAAACTCTGCAACTCTGCATAAATTTCCTAACATCCTTGTGAATCTATGACCAAAATTAATTCTCACTTACCAACGCTATTGTCTTGTAAATTCAAAAATGTCCTACCAAACCTCCACTATGTTTCTCTTTTACCAAGTTACCCCTCATTGAATTTTGGGGTATACACAACTGGTTTCCTCTAAACAATGTGTCCTCTTGAACGAAATAATCCAGCCATTGAATTCTATCCTCCAAAGCTAGTTCTTTACATTCTCTCTAAGGTTCTGCAAAATTCGGGTCTTCCTTATACAAGTTCTTCTATTCATCAAAGCCTAATACCTCCACTCTCATATGTGCCAGTAAATTCCTTCTTCTACTCAAAGAATTAACAACTCTATTTGACTTTCCACTCTTGTGCTTCAAAAAAAAGTATAACTCTGCAAGAACTCTACCCATATCACGTTTTTCTGATTCAACTTAACTTGACTGTTCAAATACTGTAAGGATTGATGATCTGTATATAATACAAACTCCTTAGATAACAAGTAATGTTTGCACTTTTTCAAAGTTTGAACTATGGCATAGAACTCCTGATCATATACTGAATATCTTCTCCTTTCATAATTGAAATTCTCACTGAAATAGGCTATAGGTCTTCCTTCTTGACTTAAGACTACTCCAATTACATTTCCACTTGCATCACAATCCAATTGAAATAACTTATCAAAATATGGTAAGGCCAGCATACGCTGCTCAGTCATCTTTTGTTTCAACAATTCAAAATTTTTGTCTACTCCAGATGTCCATCTAAAATCCTTCCCGTCTCCTCTCATTGTCTCTGTCATAGGCTTACAAATAGAACTAAAACTCCTAATGAACTTTCGGTAGAAACTAGCCAATCCATGAAATGATCTTACCTCTCCAATGATTTTAGGTGTAGGCCATTCAACAATAGCTCTCACTTTCTAAGGATCCATCTTCAATCCATCCACCAATATTACAAATCCTAGATCTACCAATTCCTCCTTCATGAAACTACACTTCTTTATGTTTATAGGTAACTGTTCTTCTTTCAACCTCTGCAAAACTTATCTTATGTGCAACAAATTTTCTTCCCTTGTCTTACTAAAAATCAAAATGTCATCCAAATATACAATCAAAAACTTACCCAATAATTTATTCAATACCTCATTCATCAACCTCATGAAAGTACTAGGTGCATTTGTCATTCCAAAAGGCATCACCAATCATTCATACAATCCTTAATTTATCTTGAATGTTGTTTTCCACTCATCCCCTTCTCAGATTCTAATATGATGATATCCACTCTTCAAGTCTATCTTTGTAAAGTACTTAGCTCCACTCAAACAATCCATAATGTCATCCATTCAGGGCAAAGGGGATCTATACTTTACTGTGATCTTGTTTATGGCTCTATAGTCTATACACATTCTCCATTCTCCATCTTTCATACGTGCAAGCACAACAGGTACTGCACAAGGACTTAAGCTTTCTCTGATCAAACCTTACCTCAACAACTCTTGTACTTGTCTATTCAACTCTTCATTTTCCACCGGTGTCATCCAGTGTGCTACTTTATTAGGCAAACAAGCTCCAAAAATCAGATCCATGCAATGACTAATACTCCTTACAGGTGGTAATCCATCAGGTACATTATCTAAAATGATAGCCTCATATTATGTCAGCAACTCTTTTATCTCCTCAGGTTGTCCTTCTACATGCTTCAAGTCTTCAAATTTATTAGGCACCAAAGCATAGCACATGTTCTCATGTCTCAGACCATTTTAGAAATCTCCTTCCATCAACCAAACAAATTCTAGCAGTCATAAAAATCTCAGCCTTAGGAACATATTCCAAGGGTAACAAATTCTGCTTCATCCCATTAGCAACAATGGTGTATATGTTCTTCTTTCCATCATGAATAGATTTTTGATTATACTGCCAAGGCCTTCCCAACAAGATATGGAATATATCCATATGCATAATATGACACAAAAATTCATCATGGTAATTTCCTATTTTTAATTTCACTAGACATTGTTCACTTACCATTATTTTGTGCTCATCTTGAATCCATGCTATCTGATAGGGTTCAGGGTGTTTCAACCTTCCCAACTTTAATTTGGTCACCATTTCTTCAGAAGAAAGGTTCTTTGAACTTCCACTATCAATGATCACTTTGCAACATTTACCAGCTACCTTGCATCTGATCCTGAACAAATTATTTCTCTGCAATGGTTCTTTCTCCAATTCACTTTGACACAAAACTCTCCTATTCACCAATACCTCTCCTTCTTCCTGTTGATTAGATGATCCAACATGATCCTCCTCAACAAAGGTTGTTCTTCTATTGTTCTTAGTTTTTCTGCTTTTTTCTCCCTGTTTGCATTCAAAGGATCTATGTCCTTCTCCACAAGATGTAAAACAAGTTCCCCTAAATATTCTCTTCTCTTGTCCTCTGTCATCTCTTCTATATACTTTGTTTCTGTAACTACCATATCCTTATCTTCTATAAGAGTTTCCATCATCTCTTCAGTATGAGTTCTCATTCTTACTAATTTCCTTATCCTTGTTCTGATCTGAAAAAGTTCCTCTTCCTCCTCCTATGAATATTCTTCCTCTCTGAAATCTTCCACCTCTACCTCTTTATCTCTTCTCATGTCTTTTATTCAGCTTCTCTTCTGCTTTTAGGGCACACTGATATGCCTCTTCCACACTCAAGAAATTAATCAAACTAATCTCATCTTGAATAGATGACCTCAAACCATTCACATATATAGCTACTTGTTCAATCTCATCTTCTGAATGTCCAGATCTAATATTCAACTTGTAGAATTCCTCAGTATACTTTGTCACACTTGATTCTTTCTGCTTCAAATTCTGCAATTTCTTGAACAAACTAATCTAATAGTCTCTAGGAATGAACTTTGTCTTCAATTTATTCACCATCCGATCCCATAATCTTATCTTCTCTTTTCCTTTTCTTTTTCTATCTATCTACAAATGTTCCCACCAAAGGGATGCATGTCCTCTCAAATTTGTACAGGAAAATTTCACCTTCATATCATCTGAGGTACCTTCAAAATCAAAATATTTCTCCATTTCTATTACCCAATCCAACAATTCATCTGAATCCAACTTACCATTATAATCCGATGGATTGAAATGTGGCTTAGTGTTCACTCTGGTTAGGGCACTTATGAACCTCACTTCTCCCTGATTAAGGCTAGGTTTCTCTTCTCTTGCAACTTCTTCTTGATCTTCTATTTCTTCATCACTTACATCATCAACTAGTCAATCTCTTCTCTAGGCCATTTCAACTACTTCCAATCTTGCAACAATTCCTCTCAACATCTCCATTACAGCTGGGTCTACATTTCCACATGCTCCATTTACTCTACCATTTATTCTTCCTGCCATCTCTACACAAGTCCTTTGCAATTGCAGGTCGGATCCTTAATCCGCCACCCTACAACAAATCTTCAACATGACTGCACAACTTTTGATGATCACCCAAGGAAAAAATCTCACTCTGATACCAGTTTGATGTAGTCACGATAGGAGGGTCCTCAAGGAGAACAATCTAAACCATGCAAAAAGAGTCACACAATAGAAGCAACACGAAATATGGAGGAAAATTTAGATGCAAACACTCTTATTATCATAAATATTGATTACAAATAGTCTTCCACATTCGAGCTTACAAATTCGACACACATGCTTGATTACAGCATGCTCAAAATATATTGCTCATAAATGCGAGCGAAAATCTTACAGATCAAAATCTATATACATCTTATTCTATCTTGGTATAAAATTTATTGTTATTACATTGATCCAATATATGCTTTATATCACATCCGCGGGTCGAGGAACATCCGCATCGGCCAAAGATCACTAAAAACTCCAAGAAGAAATGTGTAACATGTGAAAGAATAGGTCGGCCTTAAATCTGAAATCCATCCATGGTACATGCGCATGGTGAAGTGTGGAACTAAGTGTAAGGTTGAGGAAACTCCATAGAGCCAATCTAAACACATCGTGAGGATCCACAAGTCATGAGAAAGATCTGCAATCGATCCAACTAGCTGTTAGGTTTTGGAAGTTAGTCCAGGGACAATCCCAAAAAATGTCACTTACTCTGGAAGCGATAAATTTTTGGAAAAAGATCCCAATGAGCTGAAAACTTGGAATATGAAAATTGAACATGTCCACAATGAAATCCTAGGTACACAAGACCTAATGAGAAAACATGAAGAAACACCAGATCTACCAACTCAAACCAGAACAAGAACAAAACAAGAACAAAATTGAATGAAAAAATTTTTAGTTGATGCAAGATTGCCAAGAACCAAGGATTCTCCTGCATCAGACATCCAAGGTTAATGAAAAGTGAGTCTCTCACTTTGCAGTGGCCAAAGGAAAACCAGTACAGTCTACCTCAGCCTGAGAGATCCAAGAAGAATCCTCCATTGGTGTACCCTTCCATTTCACCAAATATTCCTTGTACTCTCTTCCACGAGTCCTCATTCCATCTCTGAAATCCAAAATCTCTTCTACCTCATCTGATTTATGTTTAGGAACCTATTATTCCAACTTCATCTTGTTGTCTTCATTGAATTCTACTTCATGGTACTGATGTAGATCCGCAATATTGAATATAGGTGATATACGCATGCCATCTGGTAACTTTACTTCATAAACATTTCCTGAATCAAATTTCTTCAAAATCCTATGGGGTCCAAACTTCCTCATTTTCAATTTACTATATGTTCCAACTGAAAACCTTTCTTTCCTCAAGTACACCATCACTTCATCTCCAACTTCGAACTCCTTATGTATCCTCTTTTCAAGCTTTCTTCTTATACTTCTGGTTCATATTTTACAAATGTTGTTTTACTTGAGTATGCACTATCTTCATATGTTTTGCAAATTCTTCTACTTCTACACTCCTTTTATCTTCCTTACCGATGTCTCTCAACTTTGATATACCTCTAAGATGAACTCCTATAACAACCTCAAAAGGTGTCCTTCCAGTACTCTTGTTCACTGAATGATCGTAGGAAAGATCTGGTTGTGCTAGTGCTAGATCCCAACTTCTGGTCTTCTCTCCAACCAAACATCTCAACAATTTTCCCCAAAAAAAATTCACTACCTCTATTTGTTCATCTGTCTATGGGCGAAAAGTAGAACTGAAATTCAAATCCGTCTTCAACTTCTTCCAAAGTTTCCTCCAAAAATAACCAACAATTTTTTTATCCCTGTCTGAAACAATGCTCCTAGATAATCCATGCAATCTGACCACTTCTCTGAAAAACAAATCTGCTACATGTACTGCATCTGTTGTCTTCTTACAAGGTATGAAATGTGCCATCTTAGAAAATCTCTCCACTACCACAAATACTGAATCATTACCTCTCTGTGTCTTAGGCAAACTAACTATACAATCCATGCTGATATCCTCCCAAGGTCTTTCTGGTACTATCAAAGGTTTATACAATCCAACATTCTAACTACTCCCTTTTGCAACTTGACAAACTCTGCAACTCTGCACAAATTTCCTAACATCCTTGTGAATCTATGGCCAAAATTAATTCTCACTTACCAACGCTATTGTCTTGTCAATTCAAAAATGTCCTAACATACCTCCACTATGTTTCTCTTTTACCAAGTTATCCCTCATTGAAATTTGGAGTATACACAACTGGTTTCCTCTAAACAATGTGTCCTCTTGAACGAAATAATCCAGCCATTGAATTCTATCCTCCAAAACTGGTTCTTTATATGCTCTCTAAGGTTTTGCAAATTTCGGTTCTTCCTTATACAAGTTCTTCTATTCATCAAAGCCTAATACCTCCACTCTCATACATGCTAGTAAATTCCTTCTTCTACTCAAAGCATTAAAAAATCTATTTGACTTTCCACTCCTGTGCTTCAAAACAAAAGTATAACTCTACAAGAACTCTACCCATCTCATATTTTTCTAATTCAACTTACCTTGACTATTCAAATACTGTAAGGATTGACGATATGTCTATAACACAAAATCCTTAGATAACAAGTAATGTCTCCACTTTTTCAAATCGTGAACTATGACATAGAACTCCTGATCATATACTGAATATCTTTTGCTTGCATCATTGAACTTCTCACTGAAATAGGCTACAGGTCTTCCTTCTTGACTTAACACTTCTCCAATTGCATTTCCACTTGCATCACAATCCAATTGAAATACCTTATCAAAATATGGTAAGGCCAACATAGGCTGCTCAGTCACCTTCTGCTTCAACAATTCAATTTTTTTTTTCTGCTCCAGATGTCCATCTAAAATCCTTCCCGTCTCCTCTCATTGTCTCTATCATAGGGCTACAACTAAAACTAAAAGTCATAATGAACTTTCGGTAGAAACTAGCCAATCCATGAAATGATCTTACTTCTCCAATGCTTTCACGTGTAGGCCTTTCAACAACAACTCTCACTTTCTCAGGATCCATCTTCAATCCATCCACCGAAATTACAAATCCTAGATATACCAATTCCTCCTTCATGAAACTACACTTCTTTATGTTTATCAGTAACTGTTCTTCTTTCAACCTCTGCAAAACTTGTCTTATGTGCAACAAATGTTCTTCCCTTGTCTAACTGAAAATTGAAATGTCATCCAAATATACAATAAACAAATTACCCAAGAAATTCTTCAATACCTCATTCATCAACCTCATGAAAGTACTAGGTGCATTTGTTAGTCCAAAAAGTCATCACCAACCATTCATACAATCCTTCGTTTGTCTTGAATGTTTTTTTCCACTCGTCTCCTTCTCTGATTCTGATATGATGATATCCACTCTTTAAGTCTATCTTTGTAAAGTACTTAGCTCCACTCAAACAATCCATATTGTCATCCATCCGGGGCAAGGGAAATCTATACTTTACTGTGATCTTTCTTATGGCTCTAGAGTCTATACACATTCTCCATTCTCCATCTTTCTTAGGTGCAAGCACAACAGGTACTGCACAAGGACTGAAGCTTTCTATGATTCAAACCTTTCCTCAACAACTCTTGTACTTGTCTATTCAACTCTTCATTTTCTACCTGTGTCATCCAATGTGTTGCTTTATTAGGCAAACTAGTTCTAGGAATCAAATCCATGCAATGACTAATAATCCTTGTAATGACGTATATTTTTTGCAAGGTCAAAATTGGATTAGTAACACATGCAAATTAATAAAATCATTAAGCAATCGAATGCAAATGAGAAATAACAAGAAATGAAAGAAACTAGAAAGATCTCACCCATTCCTATGCTCCATGACTGATTTCCATTGCACCTCCTTGGCTTTGCTGTGATAATGGATGCCCTCAGATTGTGTATGTGAGCAAACTCTAAATATCTAGCCCTAGACAAAGCTTTGAAGGATTTGTATGAAAACTCTACGCAAACTATAAATTTAATTCTATTATGCAAGTTATTAATAAGCCTAAAAGATGATATGACAATGACAATAATGAGATTACAAAAATAATAAGAGATTAAAAGATCCCAGAAATGAGATCAAGATTGTCATTTTATAGAAAATGCAATCTTGAACGGATGGATGAGATGAGAGATTGAGAAATGCCCTAGAATCAATGGTCAAGATTCAAGTTGACAACTCTCAATTAGGGTTAGGGAAACAATCCTCAAATGTGTGGACAAGATTTAATTTGATAAATTAAATCAATGGTGGAGAATAAATGTGACATTGAGATGAAATTAGTAAAAATCAAGAGATAAGGAGATGAGATTTTTAGTAAATTTGTAATTTTAGCAATTACTTGATTTGTAGAAGAATCTTTCCATTTTGAATTAAATTAATTCAAAGTATGGATTTTGTGAGATAATAAGTAATTGATTTTTGAAATTAATTACTAAAAGAAGAATCAATTAACTATGTGAGACATTTTTAAATAAATTTGTTTTATTTAAAAATAAAAAAGTGTCACATAAGACAATGAAATAATTAATAATAATTATTTAATTTAAAAGAGACAGTTAGTTAATTAAATAAATTAATGAATCTATTTAATTACGAGAGGATTTAGGAATTAGTGACATATTAAATAAATATATTAAAATATATTTATTTAATAATTAGGAGGACATTAATGAAAAGGATTAATTAAATAAATGAGACTTTATTTAATTGTAAGAAGACTTTGATAATTAGTGAAACATTAAATAAATAAATAAGATTTATCTATTTAATAATCCTGAAGAATGAAAGATCATGAATTAATTAAATAATTATGAATTATTCAATTAATAGTTGAAGGTGGATTAGAAACATAATTAAAATGTCATAATTATGCTAGGACGAAAGGTGGTAAAATGTTGCTTGCAGGTCTTGGTCATTTTTATATGTCTACATTTGCCCCTCTTTGTCATAATGCAATTTATCACATTATGGAAAAGAAAAAAAGTCCAAAATATACCCCAGCGAAGGTACAAAGTGCCTATGCCCCCTAGCAAAAATTTTCAAATTTTGACCCGGGGTCAGAAAAATTTGGAAAATATCTCGACTATTTAAATTAATGACCAAAAAAATAACGGCGTGAGAGATTTCAAGAATGGAGGACATTAGGTTAGCCAAAATTCTGGTTAAAGGTGGTCAAATGAGCCTCTAGTACAACCTACTAGGTCAAAATCCTAATTTTCAGCCTATAAATAGGTTGAAAAGGCCAATCCAAGTGTCATTTGCTCATTTGTTATGTAGAAAATTTAGAAATCAGAGCTCAGAGAGACGATGGTGATTCCAGTGACTACCCACCGTGGATACCGCGTGTGGACATCCTGACAACCCGAGGGCGTAGAGGCACTGGTAAGTACCCTATCCCGCTTGTCAATTGTTTGAATTTAATGTATTTATTAGGGTTTTAGGAGGGGTAAACACATGCATTGCGATGCAAATGATGTCACATAAACTGCAAATGCCTTTGCATTCGACACATTTGATTGCGTCGTGACGCAAATGCGATGGGAAGGTTAGGGTTTGTTGTTTTATTGCGCATCCGTAATGGGAAACAATGCAATCGCTAGGTTGTGACACAAGTGAGGCTTTTGTGACACATCTGACATTTTGCGATGCAATTTCCAAGTCAAACGACGCATTTTCCAAATCGCAATGCAATGGCCTTGCTCAATGGCGCATTGGCCAAATCGTAACACAATTTTCAAGCCAAATGATGCATTTGTTATTAGGTTGCACATTTGCTAGCTAGAATGATGCATTTGACAAATTGCGACGCAGGTGTCATGCGTAGAGCCGTAATTGACCAATTGTGGCGGATTTGTAGTCAACGCAACGCAATTACGGTTGACCAGAGTTGAATTTTGTTGACTCTGTGATGAGATTAGTTTGGATGCACCCTTGACTTCCTAGTAGTAATAACCTTTCAATAATGTTTCCCAATATGTGCTAATCCTTGACCTTTCTTGTGCAGAGTCAGCTTGTGTCGATTTACACCCGAGAGTTTCGACCGGTGACATATGCATTTAGAGATTGCCTGAGTGATAGACATAGATAGCAACTGATGGCACTGGGTCTGTATCATATCACCTATATGCCCATTATTCAGGAAAATAGGGGTTCACTGACAGCGCTTTGTGAGAGGTGGCACTTAGAGACCTGCTCATTTCACCTACCTACTAGAGAGGCGACAGTGACCTTGGAGAACATCTACCGTATTCTCCGCATTTTGATTAGCGGAGATAGAGTTATCTATGATCCGCACCGAGGGCGATAGGCCCTATCAGAGATGTATGAGGATGCCGATGGTGCCCAGTTGGGCATGGATGGTTACGAGATCAGTTAGGATGTTGTAGCTGACTGGTTTCCCAAGTGGGATGCTATGCTGATGACACTAATTGCTGGATTACTAATTGCAGATTGTCATGGTCATGGATTTCCCATTGGATGGGGGGATGTACTAGTCCATATGCAAGCACAGAGGAAAGTTTTCGCTTGGGGGCCCTGCTTGCTAGCCATGTTATATCATCAGCTGCGGGACTACCCTTCTGATGATTTGGGTACGGGGGCGCATTCCCATCTTTTGACCACTAGTACAAATGCAGTAGCTGGGCAATGGGATGCCATATGTCTACCTATATGCGAGTTCAGTCAGGCAGACTCGTGTGGGGGATATCAAGTAATGGCGTCATCAGATTGATAAGATGAACAGTTTTTTCTAGAGGCCTTACAGAGATTACGGTCAGTGGCTCAATGAGGATGGCCATTTAACCTTTTGCAGATAGTTTCGATATTTCATTGGCCGCATGGTATAGACCCAATGGATTATTGAGATGTACCTACCCCAGCAGGTACTACGATAGTTCAAAGAGTAGCAGGATGTGCCAGTAGGCACTGCAGAGTATGCACAGTCTTCTAGAGAGACCATATGGGGGCCGCCCATATCACTGATAGTTACTGAGCAACAGGTTGATGGTCTAGTTGTAGTGCAGTGGGTGTGGAGGGGTGGTCTAGCAGATGCAGGTACATCTGTCGAGTTTGATGTCTGGTGGTAGATTCATCAGCCCATCTCATTGACAGATCCAGATGGTCCACCACCTATTGACCGTAGATTAGTTATCTTGCAGGTGTAGAGGAGAGATAAAGGTGGCATGGAAAGAGGAAGAGATGGCAGAGGGGTCAGGGGGAGGGATGAAGGTAGGGGATACAGAGGCCGAGGTGGGGGAGATGATGGGGGTGGTGGAGGGGATGGGAGGGGTGCGAGGAGGAGGAGGGATGGCGAAGGGCAAAGGCAGCTCAGGAGAGTTAGGAGGAGAGTGGGAGGTGCGCCATTGCCACCCATCCAAGAGGAGGGTGAGGAGAGAGAGGTTCCCGTCGAGCAGAAGGTAGAGGAGGAGATCAGAGGGGGTGAGGAGGAGGTGGAGGTGAGGGTTGAGGAGGAGGTCAGGGGTGGAGATGAGGAGGCAGAGGTGAGGGTAGAGGAGAGGGAGGAGGATCAATTTGTTTGGGGACACCCTCTTGATATAGATGTGGAGGAGGTCTGGGCCGAGGAGGAGAGAGATGAGGAGGAGGAGGAGGATGAGGTAGATCGGAGATTGCTAGAGCGTATGATTTTTGGGGATGATGAGGGTGACCGATCACCCATTTTGCCTGCTGATGCTACCATTAATCATCGGATCACGAATTTGGAGAGCAGACTTGATGCGTCCTTGTCTTAGAACAAGGCCTTGGCAACGGAGTTAGAGGTCACCTGAGTGGAGAGCGATCAGGGTGTCCTCTGATGACAGGAGTTAGATCAATGGGTGACAAAGTATGCTAAGTTATGCTTAGGGCTGACAGGAGACATGGCCAGGGAGCTAACCAGGATGGTAGAGAGTAGGGGCCGGTATAGGTTACTATATGAGCAAGTAGTTCCCTCATAGAGACGAGACCTTGGGCTGTCCCGATCTTACAATAGGATAGGCAGTGACAACCAGACACACAGCATCAACATGCCACATAGAAGTAGTCATACCAGTGCTAGTGGGTCCACTGCATCAGGCCAGTCCTCGAGCCACAGGTCACATGACTCTCACAGGCATTCATTAGGCCATAGCCATAGGTCAGAGTATGGGCACATATCAGTGTCATTAGGACACCAGACAGAGCAGAGCCAGCCTCATGTTACCGAGGCCTCGGGCTCTCAAAGTCAGACCTAGGACACCACTCCTATTCAGGTCACATTTCACCTCCACGGGACGAAGGAGGGCCATCCTAGGACTTTGTTTTTAGACACTTGTATATTTTTTGATATTCAAGCCTACGAGCTCCATTTTTGGGATATCATATGACTCTATCCTATGACATGACATTTTTTGAGATTATATATATATGCGATGCAGTTTTGATGTGGCCTATATGATGTTATGTGTTATGGTATTCTAATGCTTTATCATATGTTAATGCAATGCTTTAATGATGCTATGAGGTGTATGGATATTATGCTTATGTTTATGAATGCAATTATGAATGTGGTTATGTATGCATTGTGTAATGTAATGATGATGTGATTCCTATATGTTAATGCAAATGTTATTTATGATGCCTATATGTTTGATGCAAATGATGTGAGATGGATGAATGTAAATGATAGCGTTATGAAATGTGAATTGTGGTATTTGATTTATGCAGATGTGAATATGAAATTCCCATGTAATCATGTATGCAACTTTGTTTTTTTGTATGTCACAGGATATCATCAGAGAATGAGGGAAAAAGAAGGCGAAGATTGATGTTAGTGCAGAAATTAAGATCCTTCAAAGCTTTGCTATAGTACTATCCTAGTTATTGCTCTTTAATCATCATTGGGTGAAAATGTCATGATGGCTGAGAAAAACTATGATATGATGTAGATCAATAGTGTGCAAGGTCGAACCATCACGTAGATCAATAGTCGCAGAGAAGAATGATCATGACTCATGCCAAGAACACAATTGCCCCTAGTCACTTTGTCATGACCAACCGCCAGAAAACCCAAACCAATCATGAGACATTGCTACTTCTCTAAATCCTGATGTTAGGACATTCTTGAGAAACTAGCCAAATGATAGTAACAAAAAATAGATAGTAAAAATCATCGACCTACGTCATTTCTTCTCTAAATCTTAAGGTCAGGACATCCTGGAGAAACTAATAGTAGAGTGATAAGCAGAAAAGGATAATCATCATGATATGTCGTGGTTCTTAAGACATAAGGAAATAATATCATGATAATCATCAAAAGACGAAAAAAATAAGTTTATCAAGTGTTTTAATGTCAAGTTCTACCAAATGTCGAGCGATATCAAATTCAGGGAGGACACATTCTAAATGACATTGATATCTAGGAGATCAATTCTCGGAGTTAGGAGAATCCATCAAAATGCCAGATGATGATGACGATGCTTAGGAAGGACACATCCAAAAGCATAAAGACAATTACAAGAGTTGCTCTTCAGAAGGATACATTTGAAGAAGAACCCAAAGTTTTGCGAGGTTAAATTGTCTTAATAGGATTTTGACTACATGTCACTGCTGATAGGCTGAATTGACTAAAAGTGTTGATGAAAAAGATTTCTGATAGACTGATAGCTCGAGATTGACATAAGATTTTCTTGATTTGAAGATAGTTTGATGTTTGTGAAAATGAGGTGCCATGAACCCTAATGGATTGACCTAGTGCGGCTTCGGGGGCTCATCGATTGATGGCCTTGCCTATGTCATACACTCAGAGACCTCATAGTTCAACATGACCAATGACCTTGTCCAAAGGACAGAAGTTTGAATCATGATTTTATTTCGACAAACCTAGGAAGATTGACCTAATGTCTCGGGGATTCCAAGATGAATCTTGCCTACGTAGAAAATGCATAGAGACAATGTAGTTCAGACATGGAAAAAAGATTGATTGATGGGACTGATTGGACTGACCAAACAGAGATTGACTTCGTCTCTGTTTTTGGGATTTTGACATTGATTTGGATGTTTTTGTATTTTCTCAAGATACAATCTGATTTTTAGGTCTTTTTTTAGGACTTTTTCGAATTTTTAGGATTTTTTTAGGACTTTTTAAGAATGCAGGATCATGTGCGACACCCACTGCAGTTACATGATAAAGGTCTTGCCCCCAATCAGATCGGGGATTATTTGAGTCAAATGACATGGAGATAGGAAAAAAAAAGGCAAGGATATGCAAGGGATGATGTCAACCAAATGCTAACCATGGTCAGAATCGACACGACTTAGAACGGATGCCGTGAATGTGTTAGGCCTTTGTGACTATGAAAAATGGATAAAGGTTGATTTGAGTAACCGTAGATAGCGAAGCAACGATCGACTACACATGGCGCTTGTTTGCCAGGTTTTCAACATGGTACTTATCCAAAGCGCCTGTTTGCTAGGTTTTCACTATTGGATGAATTCATTTATTTTTACTTATTTTGTCATTTTTTTATTTTTTTTGGTGTCACCAAGATGCCTGTTTGCCAGGTTTTCATCAAGGGACAATTTTTTTCTTTATTTTTCAATTTTTTTTTTAATTTTTGAATTTTGCGAGGCCCTCTGATACTATGGGTAGAAATTTCTTAGATGTAAGCTGTTAATGGGTTCTGTCAGCTGTTCTCCATTAGGTGTGGCCAACTGATAAACTCTGAAACCAAATGCGGCAGTAATAATATAAGGACCGAGCCAATTAGCCTCAAACTTGCCAGGCTTTTCACTGTCCGCCTGATTTCTAGGGTTTTGCATGCGAACCAAGTCACTGATTTCAAACTTTCTCACCATTACTCTTTTGTTATAACTTTGGGAGAGATGATTTTGATATGGCCTACAAATAATTCAAGGTATTTTGTTGCCTTTCTTGTAACATTTCTAGCTCATGTAGGCGAGTATTTCTGTACTCTTCATCATCAATCATTCCTTTCAAGGAGACTCAGAGAGAAGCAATTTCAACCTCGATGGGCAATATGGCCTTAGATTCGTAGACCAAGGAAAATGGAGTGGCTCTAGTGGGGGTACGAATGCTGGTACAATAGGCCCATAAAGCAGGATTAAGTTGCAGGTGCCAATCTCGGCCAGCGTCATTGACGGTCTTCTTCAAAATGTGAAGAATAGTTTTATTTGACACCTCAGCTTGGCCGTTACCTTGTGGGTAATATGGGGTGGATAAATGGTGTTGGATGTGGAATCACTCACAAAGTTCACAAACGTCCTAATTTTTGAATGGATTTCATTATCTATGATGATGGATTGTGGGGCACCATACCAATAAATGATGTAATTTTGGATAAACTTGGATATTTGCTTACTAGTGATGTAAGTGAGAGGGACGACTTCAAGCGGTAATTATGAATTTATTGCCATTAGAAAAGGATGGATGGATCTTACCCACGAGGTTGAGTCCCCATTGTGCAAAAGGCCATGGAGAAGTGATTGGTCTCAATTCCCGTGCAGGTGCATGAATTAGGTCACTATGCACCTAGCATTTCTGACATGTTCTGACAAAATGAAGAGCATCTTTTTCCAATGTTGGCCAGTAGTATCCAAGTCTGGTGACTTTCCTAGCTAACGTTGGACCACTCGAATGAGATCCGCATATACCCTCATGTACTTCTCATAAACTTGTTTGGGCTTCATCAATGTCGAGACATCAAAGAAGGGTGTTATCAAAGCCGTGACGGTATAAGGTGTCACTGACAATGGTGTGTCTAGCCACTTTTTGGATAAAGGACTTCCTTTGGTTGTTGGATAGGTTGGGTGGGAGGGTTTGTGATTTAAGATAGTCATAGATGTCATGATACCAAGGCGAACTGGGACCAAAAATATCGCACACCATTTCTGACTCTAGAATATCGTATGCAGGCATCAACAACTATTCTTCTAAGAATTCAAATTGTGACACATTCTTAGGGATGTCTAGGAGAGATCCAATTCTAGCCATTGCATCAGCTACCTTATTCTGTGTCCTTGGGATTTGTTCAAATGCAATCATTTTGAAATACATCAGGAAACTATCCACCATTCGTTTGTAGGGAAGCAACTTCTCATCTTTTGTGTCATAATCATCATTCACTTGGTTGATGACTAACTGAGAATCCCTGAATACGAGCAATGTTTGAATTTTCCATTTAATTGCTATCTTGAGACTTGTGACCAATGCCTTATATTCTGCAATATTATTTGTACAAGGGAAAATGATCCGAAATGATTTAGGAATTGAATCTCCTTGTGGTGTGATAAATAATATGCTAGCTCCTGACTTGTGACCAGTGTGGGACCCATCAAACTATAGTTTCCATGGTAAAGCTTATTTTGCATGAAATATAGACTCATCTGAAAAACCAGTTATCAACAGATGAGTGGCTTGGATTGGTGCATCTTCTAGTTGATCTGCTATTACTTGACCTTTTATTGCCCTATGCTCCACATATTGTATGTCATACTCACTTAATATCATGACCCACTTCACCAAATGGCCTGTCAATGCTGCTCGGCTCAAGAGATACTTTAGTGGGTCAATCTTAGCTACCAAATGTGTTTGGTGGCTTAGCATATAGTTTCTTAGTTTTTGCAGTGCAAAGACAACTGCAAGGCATGCTTGTTCAATGGTTGTGTAGTTGAGCTCATATCCTATCAGTGTGGACTGATGTAGTATATGGCTCTTTCTTTTTCTTCATGGTCATTTTGTGCCAATAATGCCCCAAGTGCATTTGTCATTGCAGAGACATATAGGATCAGCGGCTTGCCCTCAATAGGCGGCATCAACACTGGTGGTGTCAATAGATATTCTTTAATTTGTTTAAAGGCTATGTGGCATTTATCCGTCCATACAAAAGGAATGCTTTTGCATAATAGATATTGAATTGGTTGACACTTGTCTACCAACTGTGCGATGAAGTGGTGGATAGACTGCAATTTGCCTTGAAGTGTTCACAACTCATTGATCCCTTTTGGCAGAGGCATATCTAAAATTGTTTTTACTTTTTCCGGATCAACGTCAATGCCTCGTCGTGAAACTATGTATCCCAACAGCTTGCCTGAAGTGAATCCAAAGACACATTTCTTTGGGTTCAATCAAACCTTGTAATCCTCAAGCCATCTAAAGATTTTGTCTAGGACTTTGAGATGATCTTTCCTTGTCAAATATTTTTCCAATAGGTCATCCACATAATCTTCCATTAGGATATGCATCATGTCATGAAAGATTGTTGTCATAGCCCTTTGGTATGTGGCGCCTGCATTCTTTAAGCCAAAAGGCATGACATTTCAACAGTATGTTCCCCATGGGCAAGTGAATGTCATTTTATGCTGATCCTCTATTTCAATTCGGATTTGGTTATAGCCCAAGAAACCATCCATGAGGGATAACATCTCGTACCCTTCTGTGAGGTCAACAATCATGTCTATATTTTGTAAGGGAAAGTCATCCTTTGGGAAAGCCTTATTCAAATCTCTGAAATCCGTGCAGATACGGATTTGTCCATTTGGCTTTTTAACAAGAACAATGTTAGATATCCAATCAGCATACTCTATTGACCTTATGAACTTAGCATCCTGTAACTTCTTTAGTTCAGCCTTGACAAGTAGTGCAATCTGTGGATGCATTTTGTGCAACTTTTGTTTGACCGGCTTGATCCCTGGGATTAAAGGAAGATGATGTAAAACTAATTCTGGATCAAGGCCTGGCATGTTAGCATATGACCATGCGAATTTAACTTTCCTGTCTGCGAAGAATTGTTGAAATTCAGGTTTTTCTTTGTCTAAAAAAGATGTGGCCAAGAGAATCATTTTGGGATTCTTTGGTGTGGCTATGTTAACTTCCATTGTGTCCTCAATGAGCATAGCTGATTTTTCCTATGTCATGGGAAGAAAGTCCAATCCTCCATCCTTAGGAGCCTTAGAGAGGTTTTTACCTTCGGATACATCCTCTGCTTTTACTATTTTACTATCAGAAGGTGCCTTGCGGTTTTCACCTAAAGACATTTCTTTTTCTTTTTTATTCTTTGTATTTTTTTGACTGGAGGATTGCACAGTCTCCCCGAAGTAAGCTGCACAATCTAGATCAATGGAAAACCCTATTTTGTGATCACCCCATGGAATACCCTCTCGGAGTCACATGAATTCTGCGATTGCCTCATCATTCTAAAAAATTTCCATCACTGGTGGATCCTGTTGGTCCCAGTTGATCAGTTGTGGGTAAACAAGGGGGATCCCATTGTTAGTGTTGGTAAAAGATGGGGAGGATGCAGAAAGTGCACAAATTGATGCCTCAAGTGTAAAGGAAAAGTTGTCAATTTAAACTTCCATGTGAGATGAAATGGATGGCCCATACTCCGAGTCAGATGAATCAAATTCAAAATCATAATATGGGATAAAATTATCAACATCATGACTAGTGGTTGGCATTTCAGAAGTATGGATAGTAGGCTCAGATAAGTTAGGCTCATGGGTGGGCTCAGGAATGGGGTTGGATGATTCAGGTGTTGCCAATGACACCTTATGTTCTTCCAGATTCCAAGGAATGCTTACCCATTCCTTATTTTTGGAATGTCAGTCAACAGGGTCAATGTTATATTCCTGGCAGAATTGTTCTTCAAAAGGGAGTTGACCAGGATCCAAGAATAGTTCATCAATATCATAATCACTTAGGGTTTTTTTAGATCCCCATTCCCCTTCATTTGAGTTAGTTTCAGTAAGGGATTCTTCGCTTGTCTCGACACTTTTTGTAGCCGTTACGACCTTACTTGAAAGTTCATGGGTACATTGATCATCAGTTTGGAATTGGTCAAACCCTAGCCCTATGTACCTTGGTCTTGCAGTCATGATGATAGGTTCCCTCCTTCCATTGCCATCCTTTCCAAGACCGCTTGTGCCGTCAAAACCTAAGGCTTTGCATATATCATAGCCTTTTCCATAGAGGTGCACTGGCAGTGGAGGTAACTCCTCAGGGTCTTTGTAGATCCAGTTGGCTATGTCGTTGATGACTTCATTTTCCCATATCGCCCCACAGTGTGAAAACACTTTTTGGTGGAACCTTGAAATTTTTTTTGGGTTCAACTGTGAAACATGGTCTACCATAGATTTTAGGCAGCTTCGGTACTATGGTGATATAGTAAGCTGTATTCAATTTGAACTCTCCACAACCAAGGTCCTGGATCTTAAGGTCTTTACTTGGGATGGAGGCCGAGGAAGATGGTGTTGTAGAATTTGATGGAATGGATGATTTGGTGAGTGTTGATGGGTCAATATATTTGGATGCGGTGGAAGTGGAGGCCTCCCAATTGATGGGTACTTGGTGCTCAGTAATGGCTCGCAAATTTGTACAGTATCAAAATGGATCGAGATCTCCTGGGATAGTGATCTCAGTAACATCAAAAGGAAATTTTAGGAATTGGTGGTATGTGGATGGAATGGCCTTTAGAGCATGAATCTAGGGGCGACCAAGTAAGATATTATAGTGTATGTCATGATCCAGGACCTGGCATGTTGTATCTATGATAACTAGTCCTACCCGGAGTGGAATTGTAATGACGCCCTTAGAAGCACGTTCTTCATCACCATATGCCTTGATGATGATGCTCTTGCTAGCATCTACACATGCATCAGAGAAACCAAGAGCTTTAACCAATTTTAGAGAGTAGATGTTTAATCTTGGTTCGCCATCTACTAAGACTCATCTAACCTTATGCTTGTGGACAAAAACCTCGATGTGAAGGGCATCATTATGAGATGGTTTGGGCGAGGAATAGTCATTGTCTGAAAAGGTGATGTGATGAGGTGAATTCAGATATCCGACCATAGTCTCAAAGTGGTTGACATCAATGTTGGTTGGGACAGACGACTCTTGCAAAACTTTATCTAGGATGGCCTTATGTGTGGGTGAAATATGGAGTAGTTCGAGAATGGATATTTGAGCAGGTGTTTTATTCAATTGCTCAATAATGTTGAACTTCGGTTTTGGGTTTGACTGTTTCATGAATGAACTAGGTATGGTAATTTTAGGTTGACATGCAAAAGGACCTGGGATGGTGACCTTGCCTTTATGTGTGGTGACATTGCATTCCGAGGCCTTTTTAATGGTAATGGTATTAACACATTTATCTTCATCAGCAGCATAAAGATTGTTAATAATGGTACCACCAAGATAATTGTATGCAGGATGAACAATGTTATAGGCCGGACGGATGTGGTTGGCTTGATTGTTGGTATTCTTTGTGCCAGATGAGGAAGCTTTACCATGATCATGCAGTGGGTTTTTGTGAATAGTATGGTTCACATTGGATGTAAATGATTGACCACCTAACTCAATGGTATGGTTCTCAATGAGGTCTTGTACCAGATTTCACAACTGACGACAAGAGGAAGTTTTGTGCCCTTTGGCACGGTGGTAATCAAAAAATGCACTGTCATCCCACCATGATGGCTTGAACTAACTAGGGTCATACGGTTTTGGCTCTTCCAATGTTATGACGCCATTTTGAAGAGGTTTCTTCAAGACAATTTTAATAGGTTCACCCAAATGGGTGCATGTGCATTTTTGGAATTGTCGGGGTTGATGCAACTACCTTTGATTAGTTTGCGCATGATTGCTTTGGATAGCATTAGTAGTTGGTGTTGATGTAGTTACAGGTGCATTTGATTTTGTACTCCTTTGATTGTGAGTACATGACCTGTTGCATTGACGGTTTTTGCATCAACTATGCTGTCATTTGTGATATGCTTGTTCTTAACCCAGTATTTGGTTTTGTCATTTGAACTACTTGGGTTATTATTTGTGGTGTTTTTGATGGTTTTGCCACTATATTTTAATTCACCTTTGGCGATCAAGGCTTTCTTGAGTTGAACACCCTTTTCAACGGGGTCAACAAAGGTGGTGCAACAATGGACTTGTAAGCCATACCTTAGCAGTCCTAGGAGAGTTTGTACAAACATGGTGACTTTCTCCTTTTCAGGTATTTCTACAAGACATCTACTTGCTAGGGTTCTCCATCTTTGAAAGAATGGAATAAAGGTCTCTCCTGCATCCTCTTGGGTAAGTCTGCATAAGGAGGCAATGTCGATATCCGTGTTAATGTTATAGGCATAGTTTTCAACAAACTTGTTTGCCAATTCATCCCATGTTTTGATTCCCTTAGGTAATAGCGAGAACCATTCTAGTGCATGACCAATGAGACTTCTTAAAAAAAGTCTCATGAGATAAATTTTCTCATATGCAATGTCCATGCAACTAGTGGTGAATTCTCTTATGTGTTCAATGGGGTTTGTTTTGCCTTTGTATTTGGGAAAATGAGGTACCACATATCCATGAGGAAAGGGTGGCATATGCAAGGTTGCGTCAAATCGATATGGACACAAGTCATGTGACATGTATGACTTTTTGTTGGATTGTTGCAAGGTCTCCACTTGCGTTTGAACAGCAGTGAGTTGGAGTGTGAGTGCCTCCACCATGGGATGGTTGGAAGTATCACACATGTTGGTGATAGGGACAAATTGAGTCCCTAGCTGTTGTGATGAGATGTGTTGATTTGGAATATATTGTCGGTGAGAAAAATGAGTGTTTTGATTATGCGGTTGTTGGAAATGAGTGTTTTGATGAGGGATGTGCTGCTATGTATGGAATTGAGAGGCATATGTGGGGATGTGAGATCCTGCCATGTTGGATTGAATTTGAGGGCCTTGTTGATTTTGAGCATGCTGATGCCCAAATGGAGTGAAGGATTGAGGGCCTTGCTGATTTTGAGCTTGTTGATGCCCAAATGGGGTGAAGGATTGAGAGCCTTGATTACCTTGCCCAAATAATAAATTGTGGCCATGAGGAATGTTGGTATTAACCTGTGAGGAAGTGGGTTGGGTGCCTTGTATGACAAATCTTCGTTTATTTCTCCCAAAATGGTTGGATGAGTTGGTTGCCATAGCATTTGAAGAACCTAATAATAGGTTTTCTGATGCCGCTATGGAACTAGATGAAGTTCCAAAGAGATTTTAGGTGGCCACACCTATTGTTTGTGAAGGGATGGTGGATATTTGTTGGGGGATGGATTGTGATTTAGTGTTGGTTTGGGAAGATGATCCCCCAATAGATGTTGTGTTGGTTGTGGTGGTAGTATGACCAAGGGAGGTAGCATTGATGGTGTTGATGAAATTTTTTGAAGAGGCTCCCATGGAAGGATTGTGTGATGGTGGAGTGGGAGAAGTTGCTCTAAGAGTGTTGAGATCAAATCCCTTTGGTAACTTAGCCCCTTGGTCAAGGAGCATAGCTAGGAATATAGAAGAGTCATTTAAGACTACTTCTTCTATAAAAGCAACAACTTCTGGATGTTGGGTAACAACTAATAAGTCTTCTTCAAAGACTTCCCCATTTTGATCCCGTCAGATAAATGGTTCAAAAATATGTGATGGAGATGGTGGGATGTTCATTTCACTGAAAGGATTGATGTTGGAATTTCCCATGTCAAAACAAGGATTGTTTGTGGCATTAGGGAATGAATCCATGCCAGTTGTGAATTCAAGAAAGTTGGTATCTTGTCTAAAGGAATCCATGAGTCTTTTCTTTTTCTGTGATCTAGTTTCAACCATAAAAGGTTTTCTCAACTTGGGATGATGAAGAGAATGATCTAAGTATGATACTATGTTTTTGGTTTCTTTTGATTTTTAGGGAATGCTATGAAATGCAAGTGAGACCAAAATGAGACTAAAGACTTGTGAATGCAAATGGTGTGACACTACAATGGAGATGCCAATGATATGCAACTAAAGGATCCTAAGATGCACTTACTATCGAGGGATCTAAGGAGGAAAACTTGACCAAACAAAGTTGTTGCAATGATTCAAGTTTGGAAGACCAATGGACGATAAAAGGACTATAAAGAGGACAAAGTGAAGTTTCCACACTAGACTATTGAGTGAGAAATAATTCATAAAAGTTTTGACTGAATGACAAAGGGTAATTGGGTTCAATGATAACCTACTATTGAATGCAAAGTTTGACAATGGATGGTAAGAGTCAACTCCTAAAATCTAAAAAAGTAAGTGTCTAAGAAGATGGTGAAGTTACTAATGCAATCTAATGGACTAGAAAGGGAACCCTATTGTGATCCCAACAATGGTACCTAAAATGCAATGTTTGAAGGGAAGTTCAACAATTCAGTGTTTGGTTTTTGAACTATAACAGTGAAGGAAGATTGGATTGAATTTAAGACAAGCTATGGACTTTCAATTTTGGCAGTGAGAAGATGATTTCAAATTCTTTGCAAATGCGCCACAGAAAATGCGGTACGACAGAGCGAATGCGGCTCACTATGGCGAATGCGATTTAGAAAGTGTCGATTGTGACACAATATGGCAAATGTAGGTTGATATTTCACAAATGCGGCTCAATATACCGAATGCAGTTTAGGGTTATTCAATTGTGGCTCATCAGAGCAAATGCAGCTCAAAATATGGTGATTGCGGTATAACAGAGCACTTGCATTGCATGAAGCAAATTTTTGGAAAAAATAGTTTTGTAGATTTGACAAGTTTGGACCCAGATTGTTGATGTTCAGTTTGTTGAAGTTTGTCTGAAAATAGTTGGAAAACATATAGAAATTAAAACATTGAGTGTATGTTCAAGGATCGAGCATGACCCTTTTTTGTTTTCACTAGTATTTGAACAAAAAGACACTTCAAGAAGACTCACTCTTAATAGTCAAAAGGTCATCATAGCAATCACAACCCACATCTTAAAATTGCGTCGACTCACACAGCTGATTCACCCACTAGAGGGCGCCCGTGTTTTTGTCTTTTCTAGGTGCGTACTCAAGGTGACAGAAGTGGATACCGAATCCCCTAAGCAAACAATCTATGGTCATTATATGATGAGTGCCTTGGGGGAAAATTCTTCCCTCCCCTTGCACTGTGATTGAAATAATGTTTGGATACTGACACGGCTGGCTTTCTACACTATTGTTCTTAGTAAAGGTTTCTGTTTAGCGTGGCAATAGATAAATTCCCTTAGGAGACCTCCCAATCTTTAGAACAAAAATTTTGGGGATGGTTATCTTGCCACTTCCATTGAATATGGGTTTCCCCAAAATTCACTTTTGATTATAGTGGGTTGGAAAACCTGGCTTTTATTGTTCCCACTTAGGTCATTCCTGTAGGGTGAGTACTTTTTCCCACTATGGTAGGCCTTCTAAAGGATTTAATAAAACAATAAAATGCATAAAGATAAAATGGGTAAGTCTAGTTTTTTGATCACCCTGTAAAGGGGAGAGCATATACCTATTACCCAATCAACCACAATAGATAAGTTGTTCAGTTTTAAACCCAAATGAAAATTTTCTACACTAAGTGAAGATGTTGCTTCACAACAAGCATAGGGTTCATTTTAACCAAACAAAAATAAAAATTTTGGTGACTATCCTAGGATTGATAAATTCCAAATTAAAATGTCTATCCTAGGATTGATAAATTCCAGATTAAAGTGCCTATCCTAGGATTGGTTAATTTTAATCCACATAAAAAAAAAATATGACTGGTCATGGTCGCGTCGGATCCAGATAACAATTTAATAATTAAAAAAACCAGTCATTTGCGACAGGAAATGGCAGATGCAGCTTGGCAAAGTGGATGTGGCTCATCCGAGTAGATGCGGCTAGTCCGAGTAGATGCGGTTCGGGGTCTGTCAAATGCATTGCATGATGTCAAATGCATTCTTTGCGATTTCGTATGCATTGTGACAGGTCATATGCATCGTTTGTGAGCGCAAATGCAGTGCAACAGAGCACTTGCGTCACGTAGGCTAGCGGTTGCACTGTTCCATACTTACGTAGCTGCAAAACAAAATTTGAGGCCGTACGAGAACTTGCAAAAACGTGTTAGTGGGTCAGGTTCACCAATGTAATGATGTATATTTTCTGCAAGGTCAAAACTGGATTAGTAATACATGCAAGTTAATAAAATCATCAACCAATAAAATGCAAAGGAGAAATAACAAGAAATGAAAGAAACTAGAAAGATCTCACCATTCCTATGCTCCATGACTGATTTCCATTGCACCTCCTTGGCTTTGTTGTGATAATGGATGCCCTCAGATTGTGTATGTGAGCAAACTCTAAATATCTAGCCCTAGACAAAGCTTTGAAGGATTTGTATAAAAACTCTATGCAAACTAGAAATTTAATTCTATTATGCAAGTTATTAATAAGCCTAAAAGATGATATGACAATGACAATAATGAGATTCAAAAAATAAGAAGAGATTAAGAGATCCCAAAAATGAGATCAAGCTTGTAATTTTATAGAAAATGCAATCTTGAATGGATGGATGAGATGAGAGATTGAGAAATTCCCTAGAATCAATGGTCAAGATTCAAGTTGACAACTCTCAATTAGGGTTAGGGCAACAATCCCCAAATGTGTGGACAAGATTTAATTTGATAAATTAAATCAATGGTGGAGAATAAATGTGACATTGAGATGAAATTAGTAAAAATCAAGAGATAAGGAGATGAGATTTTTAGGAAATCAGTAATTTTAGCAATTACTTGATTTGTAGAAGAATCTTTCCATTTTGAATTAAATTAATTCAAAATATGGATTTTGTGAGATAATAAGTAATTGATTTTTGAAATTAATTACTAAAAGAAGAATCAGTAAACTATGTGAAACATTTTCAAATAACTTTGTTTTATTTAAAAATAAAGAAGTGTCAGATAAGGCAATTAAATAATTAATAATAATTATTTAATTTAGAAGAGATAGTTAGTTAATTAAATAAATTAATGAATCTATTTAATTATGAGAGGATTTAGGAATTAGTGACATATTAAATAAATGTATAAAAATATATTTATTAAATAATCAGGAGGACATTAATGAAAAGGATTAATTAAATAAATGAGACTTTATTTAATTGTAAGAAGACTTTGATAATTAGTGACACATAAAATAAATAAATAAGATTTATTTATTTAATAATCCTGAAGAATGAAAGATCATGAATTAATTAAATAATTATGAATTATTCAATTAATAGTTGAAGGTGGATTAGAAACATAATTGAAATGTCATAATTATGCTAGGACGTAAGGTGGTAAAATGTTGCTTGCAAGTGTTGGTCATTTTTATGTGTCTACACTCCTTACAGGTGGTAATCCATCAGGAACATTATCTGAAATGATATCCTCATATTCTGTCAACAGTTCTTTTATCTCCCCAGGTTGTCCTTCTACATGCTTCAAGTCTTCAACTTTCTTAGGCTTCAAAGCATTGCACATGTTCCCACGTCTTAGTCCATCTAGAAATATCCTTCCATCAACCAAAAATATTCTAGCAGTATACAAATCCCAGCCTTAGGAATATCTTCCAAGGGTAACAAAGTCTGCTTCACCCCATTAGAAACAATGGTGTATATGTTCTTCTTTCCATCATGAATAGCTTGTCGATCATACTACCAAGGCCTTCCCAACAAGATATGGCATATATCCATAGGCATAACATCACACAACACTTCATCATGGCAATTTCCTATTTTCAATTTCACTAGTCATTGTTCACTTAGCAGTATTTTGTGCTCATCTTGAATCCATGCTATCTGATAGGATTCAGGGTGTTTCAACCTTCCCAACTTTAATTTGGTCACCATTTCTTCAGAAGAAAGGTTCTTTGAACTTCCACTATCAATGATAACTTTGCAACATTTACCAGCTACCTTGCATCTGGTCTTGAACCAATTCTTTCTCTGCAATGGTTCTTTATCCAATTCTCTTTGACACAAAACTTTCCTATTCACCAATACCTCTCCTTCTTCATGTTGATTAGATGGTTCAACATGATCCTCCTCAACAAAGTTTTTTCTTTTATTGTTCTCATTTTTTCGCTTGTTTCTCCTTGTTTACATTCAAAGGATCTATGTCCTTCTCCACACATTTAAAACAAGTTCCGGTGAATATTCTTTTCTCTTGTCCTCTGTCATCTTTTCTATATATTTTGTTTTTGTAACTACCATATCCTCCTCTTCTGTAAGAGTTTTCATCATCCCTTTGATATGAATTATCATTCTTACTGATCTCCTTATCCTTGTTCTAATATGAAAAAATTCCTCTTCCTCCTCCTATGAATATTCTTCCTCTCTAAAATCTTCCACCTCTTCCTCTTTGTCTCTTCTCATGTCTTTTATTCAGCTTCTCTTCTGCTTTTAGGGTGCACTGATATGCCTCTTCCAAACTCAAGAAATTAATCAAACTAATTTCATCTTGAATAGATGACCTCAAACCATTCACATATATAGCTACTTGTTCAATCTCATCTTCTGAATGTCCAGATCTAATATTCAACTTGTAGAATTCCTCAGTATACTCTGTCACACTTGATTCTTTCTGCTTCAAATTCTGCAATTTCTTGAACAAACTAATTTGATAGTCTCTAGGAATGAACTTTGTCTTTAATTTATTCACCATCGGATCCCATGATCTTATCTTCTCTTTTCCTTTTCTTTTTCTATTTGTCTACAAATGTTCCCACCAAAGGGATGCATGTCCTCTCAAATTTGTACAGGAAAATTTCACCTTCTTATCATCTGGGGTACCTTCAAAATAAAAGTATTTATCCATTTCTATTACCCAATCCAACAATTCATCTGAATCCAACTTACCATTATAATCCGATGGATTGAAATGTGGCTTAGTGTTCACTCTGGTTAGGGAACTTATGAACCTCACTTCTCCCTGATTAAGGCTAGGTTTCTCTTCTCTTGCAACTTCTTCTTGATCTTCTATTTCTTCATTACATCATCAACTGGTCAATCTCTTCTCTAGGCCATTTCAACTACTTCAAATCTTGCAACAATTCCTCTCAACATCTCCATTACAACTAGGTCTATATTTCCACGTGCTCCATTTACTCTACCATTTATTCTTCCCGCCATCTCTACACAAGTCCTTTGCAATTGCAGGTCGGATCCTTAATCCGCCACCCTACAACAAATCTTCAACATGACTTTGCAAATTATGATGATCACCGAAGGAAAAAATCTCGCTCTGATACCAGTTTGGTGCAGCCACGATAGGAGGGTCCTCAACAAGAACAATCCAAACCATACAGCAAGAGTCACACAATAGAAACAACACAAAATATGGAGAAAAATTTAGATGAAAAAACTCTTATTATTAGAAATATTGATTACAAATAGTCTTCCACATCTGGGCTTAAAAATTTGACGCAGATGCCTGATTACAACATGCTCAAAATATAGTGCTCGTATATGTGAGCGAAAATCTTACATATCAAAATATATATACATCTTATTCTATCTTGGTCTAAATTTTATTGTTATTCCAATGATCCAATACAAGCTTTATATCACATCCGTGGGTCGAGGATCATTCATGTCGGCCAAAGATCGCTACAAACTCCAAGAAGAAAAGTGTAATGTGTGAAAAAATAGGTAGGCCTCAAATCTGAAATTCATCCATGGTAGATGCACATGGTGAAGTTTGGACCTAAGTGTAAGGTTGGGGACACTCCATAGAACCAATCTAAACACAACGTGAGGATCTCCAAGTCACAGGAAAGATCCTTGATCAATCCAACTAGCCGTGATTTTTGGAAGTTATTTTGGAGCCAGTCCCAAAAACTGTCACGTACTCCGGAAGCGATAACTTGCCAAAAAAAGATCCCAATGAGCTGAAAATTTGTAATATGAAAATTGAACATGTCCACAATGAAATCCTAGGTATGCAAGACCTAGCGAGTAAACATGAAGAAACAACGGATCTACCAAATTGGACTAGAACAAGAACAAAACAAGAACAAAATTGAATGAAAATATTTTTGGTTGATGTAAGATTGCCAAGAACAAGGGATGCTCCTGCATCAGATATCCATGGTTAATGAAAATTGAGCCTCTGACTTTGTAGGGGCCAAAGGAAAAAAAATACGGTCTACCTTAGCCTAAGAGATCCATGAAGAATCCTCCACCGGTCTACCCTTCCATTTCACCAAATATTCCTTGTACTATCTTCCACGAGTCCTCCTTCCATCTCTGACATCCAAAATCTCTTCTACCTCATCTGATTGCTATTTAGGAAGTTGTTCTTCCAACTTCATCTTGTTGTCTTCACTGAATTCTACTTCATGGTACTAATGTGGATCTGCATTATTGAATATAGGTGATATATTCATGTCATTTGGTAACTCTACTTCATAAACATTTCTTGAATCAAATTTCCTCAAAATCCTATAGGTTCCAAACTTCCCCATTTTCAATTTACTATATGTTCCAATTGAAAACCTTTCTTTCCTCAAGTACACCATCACTTCATCTCGAACTTCGAACTCCTTATGTCTCCACTTTTCATCTGCTTTCTTCTTATACTTCTGGTTCATATTTTCCAAATGTTGATTTACTTGAGTATGCATTGTCTTCATATGTTCTGCAAATTCTTCTGCTTCTACACTCCTTTTATCTTCCTTACTGATGTCTCTCAACTTTGATACACCTCTAGGATGAACTCCTGTAACAACCTCAAAATGTGTATTTCCAGTACTCTTGTTCACTAAATTAGTGTAGGCAAACTCTTCTTGTGCTAGGGCTAGATCCCAACTTCCGGTCTTCTCTCCAACCAAACATCTCAACAATTTTCCAATTTTTTTTTTACTACCTCTATCTATCCATCTGTCTGTGGGTGAAAATTAGAGCTGAACTTCAAATCTATCTTCAACTTCTTCCAAACTGTCCTCGAAAAATAGCAAACAAATTTTGTATCCCTGTCTGAAACAATGCTCCTAGGTAATCCATGTAATCTAACCAATTCTCTGAAAAACAAATCTGCTAAATGTACTGCATCTATTGTCTTCTTACAAGGTATGAAATGTGCCATCTTAGAAAATCTATCCACTACCACAAATACTGAATCATTACCTCTCTGTCTTAGGAAAACCAAGTATGAAATCCATGTTGATATCCTCCCAAGGTCTTTCTGGTACTGTTAAAGGTTTATACAATCCAACATTCTGACTACTCCCTTTTGCAACTTGACAAACTCTGCAACTCTGCACAAATTTCCTGACATCCTTATGAATCTATGGCCAAAAGTAATTCTCACTTACCAATGCTATTGTCTTGTCAATTCCAAAATGTCCTACCAAAAATCCACTATGTTTCTCTTTTACCAATTTATCCCTGATTGAAATTTGGGGTATACATAACTAGTTTCCTCTAAACAACATGTCCTCTTGAATGAAATAATCCAGCCATTGAATTCTATCCCCCAAAACTGGTTCTTTACATGATTTTTAAGGTTCTACAAAATTTGGGTCTTCCTTATACAAGTTCTTCAATTCATCAAAGCCTAATACCTCCACTCTCATATATTTCAGTAAATTCCTTCTTCTACTCAAAGAATTAACAACTCTATTTTTCTTTCGACTCCTATGCTTAAAAAAAAAAGTATAACTCTGCAAGAACTCTACCCATTTCATGTGTTTCTGATTCAACTTACCTTGACTATTCAAATACTATAAGGATTGATGATCTGTATATAACACAAAATCCTTAGATAACAAGTAATGTCTCTAGTTTTTCAAAGCTTGAACTATGGCATATACCTCCTAATCATATACTGAATATCTTCTCCTTGCATCATTGAACTGCTCAATGAAATAGGCTACAGCTCTTCCTTCTTGACTTAACACTTCTCCAATTGCATTTCCACTTGCATCACAATCCAATTGAAATACCTTATCAAAATATGGTAAGGCCAACACAGGCTGCTTTGTCACCTTCTGCTTCAACAATTCAAATTTTTTGTCTACTCCATATGTCCATCTAAAATCCTTCATGTCTCCTCTCATTGTCTCTTTCATAGGGCTACAAATAGAACTAAAAATCCTAATGAAATTTCGGTAGAAACTAGCCAATCCATGAAATGATCTTACCTCTCCAATGCTTTCAGGTGTAGGCCATTTAACAATAGCTCTCACTTTCTCAGGATCCATCTTCAATCCATCCACCAATATTACAAATCCTAGATATACCAATTCCTCCTTCATGAAACTACACTTCTTTATGTTTATCAATAACTGTTCTTCTTTCAACCTCTACAAAACTTGTCTTATGTGCAACAAATGTTCTTCACTTGTCTTACTAAAAATCAAAAATGGCATCCAAATATACAATCAAAAACTTACCCAAGAATTTCTTCAATACCTCATTCATCAATCTCATGAAAGTACTAGGTGCATTTATCAGTCTAAAAAGGCATCACCAACCATTCATACAATGCTTCATTTGTCTTGAATGTTGTTTTGCACTCATCTCCTTCTCTGATTCTCATATGATGATATCCACTCTTCAAGTCTATCTTTGTAAAGTACTTAGCTCCTCTCAAACAATCCATAATGTCATCCATCCAGGGCGAAGGAAATCTATACTTTTTTGTGATCTTGTTTATGGCTCTAGAGTTTGTACACATTCTCCATTCTCCATATTTCTTAGGTGCAATCACAACAGGTACTGCACAAGGACTTAAGATTTCTTTGATCAAACCTTTCCTCAACAACTCTTCATTTTCCGCCGATGTCATCCGGTGTGCTTCTTTATTAGGAAAAGTAGCTCCAGGAATGAGATCCATGCAATGACTAATACTCCTTACAGGTGGTAATCCATCAGGTACATTATCTAAAATGATAGCCTCATATTCTATCGACAACTCTTTTATCTCCTTAGGTTGTCCTTCTACATGCTTCAAATCTTCAACTTTCTTAGGCACCAAAGCATAGCACATGTTCTCATGTCTCAGTCCATCTATAAATCTCCTTCCATCAACCAAAATGATTCTAGAAGTCATAAAAATCTTAGCCTTAGGAACATTTTCGAAGGGTAACAAAGTCTGCTTCATCCCATTAGCAACAATGGTGTATATTTTCTTCTTTCCATCATGAATAGCTTGTTGATCATACTTCCAAGGCCTTCCCAACAAGATATGGCATATATCCATAGGCATAATATCACATAAAAATTCATCATGGTAATTTCCTATTTTCAATTTCACTAGACATTATTCACTTACCAGTATTTTGTGCTCATCTTGAATCCATGCTATCTGATAGGGTTCAGGGTGCTTCAACCTTCCCAACTTCAATTTTCTCACCATTTCTTCAGAAGAAAGGTTCTTTGAACTTCCACTATAAATGATCACTTTGCAACATTTACCAACTACCTTGCATTTGGTCCTAAACAAATTATTTCTCTACAATGGTTCTTTCTCCAATTCACTTTGACACAACACTCTCCTATTCACCAATACCTCACCTTATTTCGGTTGATTAGATGATCAAACATGATCCTCCTCAACAAAGGTTGTTCTTCTATTGTTCTCAATTTTTCTGCTTTTTTCTCCCTGTTTGCATTCAAAGGATCTATGTCCTTCTCCACCACATTTAGGACAAGTTCCACTGAATTTTATTTTCTCTTGTCCTCTGTCATCTTTTCTATATCCTTCGTTTCTATAAATACCATATCCTCCTCTTCTGTAAGAGTTTCCATCATCTCTTCGGTATGAATTCTCATTCTTACTGATCTCCTTATCCTTGTTCTGATCTAAAAAAGTTCCTCTTCCTCCTCCTATGAATATTCTTTTTCTCTGAAATCTTCCACCTCTTCCTCTTTGTGTCTGCTCATGTCTTTTATTCAACTTCTCTTCTTCTTTTAGGGCACACTGATATGCCTCTTCCACACTCAACAAATTAATCAAACTGATCTCATCTTGAATAGATGACCTCAAACCATTCAAATATATAACTACTTGTTCAATCTCATCTTCTGAATGTCCAAATCTAATATTCAACTTGTAGAATTCCTTAGTATACTCTATCACACTTGATTCTTTCTGCTTCAAATTTTGCAATTTCTTTAACAAACTAGTCTGATAGTCTGCAGGAATGAACTTTGTCTTTAATTTATTCACCATCTAATCCCATGATCTTATGTTCTCTTTTCCTTTTCTTTGTCTATTTGTCTACAAATGTTTCCACCAAAGGGATGCATGTCCTCTCAAATTTGTACAGGAAAATTTCACCTTCTTATCATCTAGGGTACCTTCAAAATCAAAGTATTTCTCCATTTCTATTATCCAATCCAACAATTCATCTAAATCCAACTTACCATTATAATCCGATGGATTGAAATGTGGCTTAGTGTTCACTTTTGTTAGGGCTCTTATGAACCTCTCTTCTCCCTGATTAAGGCTAGGTTTCTCTTCTCTTGCAACTTCTTCTTGCTCTTCTACTTCTTCTTCAATAATTGTGGAACATTAAGGTTTGTGGCACTGCTATGTTTTAGGTGGCCAAAAAGCTTAGTGAGGTCAAAGCTAAGGTCAGAGTTTGGAATAAGGAATTTTTTGGGGATATATTTTCTATGAAGTCTACTAACCATCTTGAGCTTAAGAAAATCCAGGATAGAATTTAGAAAGATGGTTATGTGGATGACCTCCTTCCCAGAGAAAACAAAATTCTCATGAGATATCATGATATTATTTCCAAAGAAGTTGAATTTTTGAAATAGAGGTCAAGATTGGTGTGGCTTTCCTCGGGAGATAAGAACACCAGGTTTTTCAACATTACAACTTTAAAACATATGGAGTCTAACCGTATTACTCATTTCATGAAGAATGGCACCAAAGCTGATAAATAGGATGAGATAAGAAGTGAGGCTAATTAGTTCATTGCTAATCTCTTATCTGTGGATGAAAGGCTGGACATGAATGCTCAAAAGACTCTGATTGATACTATACCCAATATTCTAAAAGAGGATCGAAATAGATCTTTGACTACGATCCCCTCTTTGGAAGAGATTAAAAATGTTGTCTTTTCTTTTGAAGGTAACAAGGCTCTTGGCCCTGATGGTTTCCCAATGTTCTTCTTTCAAATTTTCTGGGAGATAGTGGTTGAGGATGTGGTTAATGCAGTCAAAGAGTTCTTTGGATCAAGAAAGTTGTTGAAGGAGCTCAATTCTAATTTCATTTCTCTCATTCCCATGTTCCTTGGTGCTGATGCTTTTGACTCTTTCTGCCCGATTAGCTTATGCAATTCCTTTTATAAAATCATTTCTAAAGTTGTTACTACTAGGCTGCTTGGTGTTCTCCCACTTTTGATTTCTCCTCAGCAAAATGACTTTGTCTCTAGTAGACAGGTTTTGGACTCTATCATCACTATTCATGAGAACATTCATTCTCTAGAGGTTTCTAAAAGCCAAGGATTTTTACTTAAACTGGATATGTCCAAGGCCTATGATAGGGTGGATTGGGGTTTCTTGTTGAAGGGTTTAAGAGCTTTTGGGTTCTTAGAGAGATTTCTACAATTGATATGGGAAATGATTTCCACAACCGACACTATTGTCATCATCAATGGTTCCCCTTACCATATTTTCAAGGTTTCAAGAGGGATGAGACAAGGAGATCCTATCTCTCCAATACTCTTCATGCTAATGGCTGAAAGTTTGGGGAGATTTCTGCACAACAAGGTGAGGGAAGGAAGTCTAAAATGTTTAAAACTGTCATCGGCTAATCTTGTCTGTTCTCATCAGCAATTTGTCGATGATATAATTCTTATGGGAAGTTCGACAATTGGTGAAGCCAAAACTTTGAAGTGCTATATTTTTCTTTATGAGGAAGCCTTAGGGCAGAAAATTAACTAGGCGAAGAGCTTCCTCTTCTTCTTCAATACTCCAGAACCCAGGAAAAAGAAGATTTCTAATATTCTTGGTTGCACTATTAACTCTCTTCCATCCATCCATCTAGGGCTTCCCTTGGGAACCAAACCTCCTGATTATTTTTAGATTTCCCTTGTGGATTGGTTTAATTGGAAGTTGGCGGGTTGGAAAGGGGCTCTCCTCAATCAAGCAAGTAAAGTTATGCTGCTAAAGTCTTCCCTTCAAAATTTTACTGTCTATGCTCTTAGTTTGTTCAAGATCCCTTCCAAATTTTCTGTAATTATTGAAAATATTCAAAAAAGCTTTCTTTGGTTGGGGGTTGAGGAGAAGAAGAGGATCCTACTGGTTGCTTGGGAGAGTGTGTGTAAACCCAAAAAATATGGAGGTCTTGGTCTTAGGAACATTAAAGTCTTTAATAAAGCCCTCTTGAGGAAGCAAGTTTGGAGATCCTTTGTGGAAACCAATGAATGGAATTCTATTTGGCATAGTAAATATTTGTGGGGTATTGTCTCTTTCAAGGATTTTCTTAGCTCTCAGAATCTCCCTCATGGTTCTACTCTGTGGAATAATGTCTTTAAGGCTAGGGATCTTGCTGGGAAAGGTGCTTTCTGGAAGCTAGGAGATGGTAAAAAATTCATGTTTTGGGAAGATAAGTGGATTGAGAATGAAGGGTATGTGTAGGATCATGATGGGCCAAAAAGTGGCAATATGTAAGTGATATCATGGCCCATGTGGCTGAAAACTTTTTTTAACCCAAAATTGATGAAACAAAAAGGGATTTTAAAGGAGATTCTCATCTTTCCACCAATATAAATTATGCTTTATTTTGAATTTAATAAATAATTATTATTCATTTTCTATTTGAATTACGAGTAAAGTCTTGATTGATAGGCTGATTGAAAAAAATCTATAGCTTTCAAACGGTATCACATTTTTTGAATTTGAAAAATGCGTCACATTCTATGCTTCGCATACTATAGGATTAAAAAAAAAAAAAAGAATTTCATGAAGTTTTGACCAAGTTAAGGTGGTTAGATGCATGAGTTTTTATATTTTTTAAAAGTTGTAATAAAAAAATCATAATTAATTATGTACTTGGAAAAAATTTCAAAAAAATATGCATCACATCAGAACATGAGTCCTTTACTTATATCTAAAATATTATAAAAAAATATTATCAATTTATTGTGGTTAGGGTGGTTAGACAGACACCTACTTCTTATTTTTTCCCTGAAATTTAAGTACTATACATTGAAATTTTAAATTTTCACCAAATAGATTTTTTTTCTTCTAAATAAACCTAGTAGTTTAGAAAATATTTTCAATTTTCTACAAATTCTATTCTTACATATTTTTAAAATAATATAGATAATTTATTCAAATTTTTACATCAAGTTACCTAACTCTGATTTTTCTGAATTTGATTGCCACTTAAGGGCCTATTTTTGCCTTGATGATCCTACACATACCCCAAACCTCTATGTAATCAATCTATCTTTAAGAATCATACGGAGGAATGCAAAGCCAGATTTGGTACTTTAGTTGGGGATTATTGGATGAATGATTAGTGGGTTCACATCTCTATAGTTAGTCCAGACCTCTCCCCTCTGCAATCGTTGTTAAAATTTCTGGTGTTGAACCCAAGGGGTCAGGAGGATTCTTTGGTTTGGAAAATGTCTTCTATAGGGGCTTTCTCTATCTCTTCGGTAGTGGCCTCCTATCATCACTTCTCCTCCTCTCTTGTGTGGGCGATGGATTGGGTGCAAAACCTTATATCCAAAATCAATATTTTTGTGTGGATCCTCCTTCAGAATAAAATCCCAACTAATGACAATCTTGGTAAGAGTGGTCTTTCTTTGCCTAATATATGCTATATTTGTTGTGTGAAGGCTAAGACTATTTCCCATCTTTTTATCCTTTTTCCTTTTTCCTATGACATTTGGTGCAGGGTTTTACAGTTGTGGAACCTTAGCTGGGTTTTTCCTGGCTCCATTTTGAAGTTCTATTGCTAGTGGAAGTCCCCCTCAAACAATCAAGTGCTAAAATTGCTTTGGCAGTATATTTTTCCTCACCTTGTGTGGGGTATCTGGAAAGAGCGTAACAATAGAATCTTTAGGGATTCTGCTCTTTGAGAGGAAATTGTCTTTGGTAAAATCATCAAAGTGGTGAGAGAGAATTTAAATTGGTTTAATTGCAAATCAAAAGTAAAAGGAAAGGTTAGATGTCAAGATTATGAGCTCAGAGTTTCTGATGCCTGGAAGATTGATGCTGACATTACTTATCCTCTTAGACAAACTAAGGGACCTAGAGATGGCATCCATTGGAGCCTTCCTCCTCCCGGATGGGTTAAAATCAACTTTGATGGGGTGACTAAGGGTAATCTGGGGCCTTTTGGGTGTGGGGGAGTGATAAGGGATGAGAATGTAATTTTTATTTCAGTGGTAGCACTCCCCTTGGGAACCCAGACCAACCACCTTGCTAAAGCCATAGGGGCCTACCAAGTTTTAAATCTTGCTCGTCAACTGAACTTTTAAAATGTGTGGCTTGAAGGGTATTCGAACAATATCATCCAATGTATAAAGGGTCTCTAAAAGCCTTCATGGACTATTGGGAGTTGGATTAATATTTCCAAGGGGATTATAAGCTCCTTTGATAATTGCTTCATTTCCCATGATTACCGGGAAATTAACATGGTGACAAATTTCTTTGCCAACAAGGGCATTCAGGCTAATGAAAGAATCACGTGGCAAAGGGGTGAAAAGTTGGAGGTTGATGTCATGGCCTTATTGATGTATGATATAATTCATGGGAAGGCCTCAAATATCCCTACTAATAAATGATTAAGGGTTATGAGTGTCACTTCATGCAGTCTCAAAATTGTTGTTCAATTATTTCTCATCGAAGGTTGGAGTATTGGTGGTCTTCTGGAGTTTTCTAAGAGGGTGTGTAACTCTGTCAATATGGGTGGTGAGCATCACCGTGTGGAGCTGAAAGACTGAGAGGAGTTGAGGAACAATGATAAGGTGTGGCCACTACTGGAGAAAGGAGGGATTACCTCCTACATTGAAAAAATTGATGGTTGGGATCAAAAGGTCACTAGGTATTTTGCCAAGGAGTGGAAGAACAAAAATTTTAATTTGTTTGGAAGGAAGGTTGCCATTGATGAGAATCTTATTTTTGAGGTTACAAGGCTCTCCATGGAGGGTACCAAATTTTACAGGGAGAGGAAACTCTCCAACCAGGTAGTGAAATTTTTTTTGAAGACAAACAAGGAAAAAGAGGATTTGTGGAAGGTTTCGAAAAGTAGTTATGATCACAAGAATATAAAATCTCTCTGGTAGGAGGTGCTAAAGGTGATCATGGAATACATAGCTCTAAATGGGAGATTCACTAGGGTCTTTGTCTACCATTTTGTGTTCCTCAACCACTTTTGACATTAGCTAAGGGTTTCTTTCCCTTTCTATCTATCCACCTCCTTGAATTCCAGTCTCAATGACCATAGTATGAACCCTATTAGATATCCTATCCTTCATGAGGGTTTTCTCATCCTTATCTTTGAGAATTATAAAGCCATGCCGGCTCTATCCAATTTTTCTCCCTCTCCCCCCTCTATTTTTGCTAAAGATAAATTGGGTAGTACTTATACAGAAAAGGATGAATGGGAAACGGATTCAGGGGATGAGGTTGGTCGACCTTCAAACACTTTGAAGAAGGGTAGGAGCAGAGCTAAATCAAAATTTGGTGCCCCATCTAAACCTAGTCTTATGACTTCGAAGGGTAGAGTTAAGGTACTATTCCCGGGTTATGAAGATGTTAAGTTGAAGGCAAAAGGGAAATTTATTGTTTCCCCTCAAGAGAAGGGTAAAAGAAAGGAATTGGAGGACCCCTCCTATGAAACTAATCAGGATGATTCTTATTTGGCCCCCTCATCAGAATACTCCAGCTACCCTGCAATTGACCGTGAGGACAAATCTCATTTTCTGAGTGACCTCAAGGCTAATGAACATTACTTCAAAGTTGAGCGTGAGTTTCCTATGGATATCCTTGCCATTTCTCATAATGGGTCTATGGATTTTTTCAGATTAATGAGATGGATGTTTTTTGAGATTAAGGAGATAAAATTGAAATAGAGGGCTATTAGTAGAAAACTAGAAGGGCCTGATCGAATTGACCACACAAGAGAGAGAGATAAGGCTAGTGATTTATGGACTAAGGATGAAAAGAAATACATGGTGGCACCTGCATTCTTTAAGCCAAAAGGCATGACATTCCAATAGTATGTTCCCCATGGGCATGTGAATGTCATTTTTTGTTGATCCTCAGCTACAATGCGGAATTGGTTATAGCCTGAGAAACCATCCATTAGAGATAGCATCTCATACCCTGCTGTGAGATCAACAATCATGTCTATATTCAACAATGGGAAATCATCTTTTGGACAAGCCTTATTTAAATCTCTGAAATCCGTACAGATGTGGATTTGTCCATTTGGTTTTGTGACAGGGACAATGTTGGATATCCAGTTGGCATAGTCTATTGATCTTATGAATCTAGCATCTATTAGATTCTTTAGTTCAACCTTTACAAGTAGTGCAATCTGTGGATGCATTTTCTGCAATTTTCATTTGACTGGTTTGATACCCGGGATTAGAGGAAGATGATGCAATACCAATTCTAGATCAAGGCCTGGCATGTCAGCATATGACTATGCAAAGTTAACTTTCCTTTTTGTGAGGAATTGTTGAGATTTAGGTTTTCCTTCTTCTGACAATGAAGCGGCCAAGAGAATAATTTTGAGATTCTCTAGTGTAGCTATGTTAACTTCTATGGTGTCTTCGATAAGCATAGTCTATTTTTCTTCTGTTATGGGAAGAAATTCCAATCCTCCATCCTTAGGTGCCTCAAAGAGGTTTTCACCTTTAGATACGTCCTTTATTTTTACTATTTTATTGTCAGAAGGCGCCTTGCAGTTTTCGCCTAAAGACATTTCTTTTTTTATTTTATTCTTTGGATTTTTGCGAGTAGAGGATTGCACAGTCTCCCTGAAGTAAGCTACATAATCTAGGTCAATAGAAAATATTGCTTTGTGATCACCCAATGGTATGCCCTCCCGAAGTCCCATGAGTCATGCTATTACCTCATCATTCTGAAAGATATCCATAGCAAGTGGCTCTTGCTGGTCCTAGTCAATCAATTGTGGGTAAACAAGGGAAATCCCATTGTTAGTGCTGGTAAGAGATGGGGAAGATGTGGAAATCATGCAAATTGAAGCCTCAAGTGTGAAGGAAAAGTTGTCAATTTCATCTTCTGGTGCAGATACAATGGATGGACCATATTCAGATTTAGATGAGTTGTATTCATAGTCATAATAGGGGATAAAGGTATCAACATCATGACTAGTGGATGGTAGTTTGGAGACATGGACAGTAGGTTTAGGCATGTCAGGCTCATGGGTGGGATCGAGAATTGGGCGGGATGAATCAGATGTTGCTGACGACAATTTATGTTCTTCTGGATCCCAAGGAATTCTTACCCATTCCTTATTTTTAGAATGATGGTCAATAAGATCAATATTGTATTCTTGTCATAATCTTTCTTCAAAAGGGGGTTGGCCAGGTTCCAGGAATAGTTCATCAATATCATAGTTGCTAATGGTTTTCTCAGATCCCCATTCCTATTCATTAGAGTCAGTTTTGGTAAGGGATTCTTCACTTGTCTCGACACTTTCTGTAGTCGTTACGTCCTTACTTGAAATTTCATAGGTAGGTTGATTGCCATTTCTGAGTTGGTCAAACCCTAGCACCATGTACCTTGGTCTTGCAGAAATAATAACAGGTTCTCTCCTTCCATTGTTGGCCTTTCCAAGGCCACTTGTGCCGTCAAAACCTAGTGCCTTGCATATGTCATAGCCTTTTCCATAGAGATGAACTAGTAGTGGAAGTAATCCTTCTGGATCTTTTTAGATCCAGTTAGCTATGTCGATAATGAATTCATTACTCATATATCCCCATAGTGTGAATATTATTTTTGGTGGAACCTTGAAAGTTGTTTTAGGCTCAACTGTGAAACATGGTCTACCATAGACTTTAGGTGGCTTAGGTATTGTGGTGATACAGTAAGCTGTATTCAGTTTGAATTCTCCACAGCCAAGGTCCTGGATCTAAAGTTCATTACTTGGTATGGAGGCTGAGGAGGATGGTGTGGAAAAATTTTATGGAATGGATGATTTGGTGAGTGCATATGGGTCAATATATTTTGAAGAGGTGGAAGTTGAGTCTTCTCGATTGATGGGTACCTAGTGCTCAGCAATGGTTCTCATATTTGTATAGTATTGAAATGGATCAGGATCTCCTAGGATGGTAATTTCAGTACCATCAAAAGGGAACTTTAGGAATTGGTGGTATGTGGAAGGAATGGCCTATAAGGCATGAATCCATGGGCAACGAAGTAAGATATTGTAATGTATGTCACAATCCAGGACTTAGCATGTTGTATCTATAATAATTGGTCCCACACAAATTGGAATTATGATGACGCCTTTAGAAGCACATTCTTCATCATCATATGCCTTGATGAAAATTCTCTTGGTAGCATCCACACATGCATCAAAGAAGCCAAGAGCTTTAACCAATTTTAAAGAGTAGATGTTCAATCCTGCTCTGTGATCTACTAAGACTCATCTAACCTTATGTTTATGGACAAAATCCTTGATATGAAGGGCATCATTATGAGATGGTTTGGGTGAGGAATAGTGAATGTTTGAAAAGCTAATGTGGTGAGGAAAAGTCAAATATCCGACCATAGTTTCAAAATGAGTGACATCAATGTTGTTTGGGAGAGAAGACTCTTGTAGAAATTTATCCAAGATGGCCCAATGTGTGGGTGAGATGCAAAGCAATTCAAGTATGGAGATTTGAGCGGGTGTTTTGTTCAATTACTCAATAAGGTTAAACTCTTGCCTAGGTTTTGGTAGCTTGGCAGACAGACCAGGTATGGTAATTTTATGTTGATGACCAGAGGACCTGGGATGGTGACCTTGACTTTATGTGTTGTGACATTGCATTCCTGAGCCTTTTTCATGGTAATGGTATTGACACACTTATCTTCATCGATAGCTTGAAGATTGTTAATGATGGTACCACAAGAATAATTGAAGGCAGGATGGACGTGATTGGCTTGATTATTTTTATTCTTTGTGTCGGACGAGGAGGGGTCACCAGAAACATGATCCTACAGTGGGTTCTTGTGGATTGTATGATCTACATTATACACAAATGGTTGACCTCCCAACTCAATGGTATGGTTTTCAATAAGGTCTTGCACAGATTTAGTAACTGACAGTAAGAGGAACTTTTGTGCCCTTTGACACAGTGGTAATCACAAAATGCATTATCATCCCAACATGATGGCTTGAACTGACCAGGGTCATACGATTTAGGTTCTTCCAAAGTTATGACACAGTTTTGGATAAGTTTCTTTAAGACAATTTCGATAGGCTCACCCAAGGGGGTGTATGTGTGTTTTTGAAATTGTCGTGGTTGACATGACTACCTTTGATTAGATTGAGTAGGATTATTTTAAATAAAATTGGCAGTTGGTGTGGGAATGGTGATAGGTGCCCTCTGATTTTGAACTCCTTTGATGGTGAGTACATGACCTGCTGCATTAATATTTTTTGCATCGACCACACCGTCACTGGTGATGTGTTTATTCTTAACCAAGTATTTGGTTTTTCCATTGGAATTACTTGGGTTAGTGTTCATGGCGGTGTTGATTGTTTTGCCACCATATTTTAATTCACCTTTGGCGATCAAGGCTTTTTCAAGTTGAACACCTTTTTCAACAAGGTCAAGAAAGGTGGTACAAAAATGGAATTGTAAGCCTTATCTTAGTGGTCCCGAGAATTTTTTTAAAAAACATGGCGACTTTCCCCTTTTTAGGTATTTCTACCAGACATCTTCTTGCTAAGGTTCTCCATCTTTGAAAGAATGGGATAAAAGTCTCTCCTGTTTCTTGTTGGATAAGTCTGCATAAGGAGGCAATGCCAATATCTGTGTCAATGTTATAGGTGTAGTTTTCAACAAAATTGTTTGCCAATTCATCCCATGTTTTGATTCCTTTAGGCAATGGTGAGAACAACTCCAGTGCATGGCTTGTGAGACTTCTAGAGAAAAGTCTCATGAGATAGGTTTTTTCATATGCAATATCCATGCAACTGGTAGTGAATTCTCTTATGTGTTCAATGGGGTTTGTTTTCCCTTAGGGAAATGTGGCACCACATATCCATGAGGAAATGGTGGCATATACAAGGTTGTGTCAAATGGATATGGACATAAGTCATTTGACATGTAATACTTTTTGTTTGATTGTTGCAAGGTCTCCACTTGCGTTAGAAGAGCAACAAGTTTGAGTGTGATTGCTTCCACAATTGGGTTGTTGGTAGCATTACACATGTTAATGATAGGTATGGGTTGAGTGCCCACCTATTGTGATGAGATGTGCGGATTTGGGATTTGTTGTTGGTGAGAAAAATGAGTGTTCTAATTTGGTTGTTGTTGGAAATGAGTGTTTTCATGAGGGATGTACTGTTGTGTATGGACTTGAGAAGCATAAGTTGGGATGTGGGATCTTGCCATGTTGGATTGAATTTGGGGACCTTGTTGACCTTGAGCATGTTGATTCCCAAATAGAATGCAATATTGGGTGCCTTGATTGCCTTGCCCAAACAGGTAATGATGGCCTTGAGGAATGTTGGTATTGACCTATGAGCAATTAGTTTGGGTGGCTTGAATGATTTTTTTTTGTTTATTTCTACCAAAAGGGTTTGATGAGTTGGTTGCCATAGAATTTGAAGAACCTAATAAGATTTTTGCTGATATACTAATGGAACTAGATGAAGTCCCAAAGAAATTTGAGGTGCTTGCACCCATTGTTTATCCAAACATTTGTGAAGAAATAGTGGATATTTGTTGGGGGATGGATTGTGATGTGGTGCTGGTTTAAGGAGATGATCTCCCAATAGATGTTGTGTTGATCATGGTGGATGCATTGGTTGTGGTGGCACCATGACCAAGGGAGGTAGCATTAATGGGGTTAATGACATTGTGTGAAGTGGCTCCCATGAAAGTATTGTGTGATTGGTGATCAGGAGATATTGCTCTAATAGTGTTGAGGTCAAATCCTTTACGTAACATAGCCCCTTGGTCAAGGAGCATGGCTAGATATATAGCTGAGTCATTTAGAACAAATTCTTCCAGAAAAGAGGCCACTTCTGGGTTTTGGGCAACAACTTGTATGTCTTCTTCAAAGACTTCCCCATTTTGGTCTTTGCGGAAAAAATGTTTAAAAGGATTGCGTGAAGAGGATGGAATGGACATCTCATTGAAAGGATTAATGAAAGAATTCCCCATGTTGGTATTTGTATTCATGTCATTCATGTTATTGGGGAAGTTGTTGGTATTGACATTCATGTCATTTGAAATGTTGCAAAGGTTGGTGTCTTGACCAAAGGAACCCACGAGTCTTCTTTTTCTTTGTAATATAGTTTCAACCATAAAATTTTTTGCTCAACTTTGGAAAATGGTGGAGGATGGTCTAAATATACAAATGTTATGACATTATATTTTTTTTGGGTTTTTTGGAATAAAATAATGGTATGCAATGATGGTGAGTGGTAATGAAAATGAGACTAAAAGGAAACTAAAGGTATATAAATGCAAATGATACTACTACAAATGGGATGAAACCAAAAGTGAAAAGACTAATGGTATGAAAATGCAAAGGATTTTGAGATGCACTCACTAATGGTAAATCTAAGGAGATGTAACTTGTTGACCCCTCAAATTTTTGGCAATGCTTAAGGTTTGGAATCAATGGACTGTAAAAGGACTAAGGAGGAAAAAGTGAAATTTCCACACTAGACTAGTGAGTGGGAAATAGTTCACAAAAGGTAATGACTAAAGACAAAAGGGGTGATTGAGTCCAATGATAGCCTACTTTTGAGTGAAAAGTTTTGACAAAGGATGGTAAGGAATCTACTACAAAAAATGAGTGTCTAGAATGATGGGAAAGTCTAATAATGCAACTAATGAAATGCAATGGAATCCTATAGAGACCTAAGAATGTTACCTATAGTGCAAAAATGAGGGAAGTTGAGCAATTCAATATCCGATTTGACAGAAACAGAGAAAAATGACTGAAATATTTTATGGATAGAATGGAGTCTGAGTTTTCTAACAATGAAATGAAAATTTTTGGGCACTGCAAAGTGTGTCGTAGCAGATGTGTTGTGACAGAGAAAATGCATCACATAAAAGGTGATTGTGGTGTTGCAGAGGGAAAAAGCGGTTCAGAATGGCTATTGCAGTGTTTTATTAAGAACATACGGTGAAAGATAGTCAATTGCGACTTTTTAAGTTGCAAATGCATCGGAAAAGAGTGATTGCAGCTCAGAATTTAGCACTTGCAGTCTGCAATAGCAGATGCGATTCATAATGGTGATTGCAGTGTTTGATAAAGAAAATTTAGCAAAAGATAGTCAGTTGTGATGTTTTAAGTTGCACATGCATTGCAACAGAGTGATTGTGGCTAATAATTTAGAAATTGCAGTATGAAATAGCAGTTGTGTTGCAGAAAGGTGATTTTGACAAAAAAAATTAGCAAATTGCAAGGATTTTGTTTTAGTTTGGCAGTGTTGTTTCAAATTTTGGAGTTGATGTTTAGTTGTTCAAGTTGTCTGAATACACTTGGCAAACACATGATGTTCTAAAAATTGAAAAAAAACCCACAGAAAACATTTACAAAATCATATGGCTGTAAAGACAATGTTATTTTTTATCCCACATAGATTTTACTCCAACCGTATATTCTTAGCGGATGAATTCAGAAGCTTGGCCCCATGGGCTTCCCCTTATAGTGCACTCAATTCTCAGGGAAACCAAGCTTCCAACATCCATGAAACTCCCATGGTAGATTGATCATCTCTACTAAAAACTACGCAGGTGTGGGTGCCTTGGCAACGACCGTTGCTGAACCAAAGAATAGAAGGTTTTTGGCCACTAAAAACAAGGTTTTTAATTCAAGTACCCGTTCGAGTGGTCATAATTGGGGCACAAGATTAAGCTCCATTAAGGAGGCACTCCAACCTGAAGAGGTTAAGCTCAACAGGGTTTTGGGGAGTACTACTTCGTCTGTATGACATATCTGCACTCGTAATCCTAGGCTTTCCCTTAGGATTCACATTTGTATACTGGTCGGGAGTAGCTCGGCTAAAGAGCTTCATTTCCAGTTTGAGTCACTTTGGGTTGAGTACTTTTTCCCACCAAATTAGGCCTAGTTTCTAAAGTTAAAAAAAGCGAGCAAACATATTCATAGTTCAATCAATCTTTGTTGAAAAACAAAGAGAGAACACACTAATATGTTTGACTCACACTCGCAGGGTTGTTCTTTTTAGAACCCAAATTGAAATATGAAGATGTGACAACTAACTAAATCACAAAACACAACAGACACACGTTCATTTTAACTATTTGTAGTGTTATCAAGCAAAGGGTTCATTTTAACCATTTGTAGTGTGAGCTATCTAACAGTTCATTTTAAACCCATGAAAGCATGATTGTTCTGTTTAACCTCATGCAAATGCGTGATTGTTCATTTTAACTATGAGTGAAATGCATGATTGATTAAATTATTGAAAAAAAAACAATAACCATGGGTTAGATTCTAGCTTGACACATGTTGGAATAGACAAATTAGTATAAAAAAAATCTTTAATCTAAAAAAATAACAAAAAAAATAGAAATCCGAAAGGCAAAATAAGAAATAAAAATCTATTTTACTAGTCGCTTGCATCGCAGCAGTGGGAATGCGTAGTTCGGGATTGGAGATGCAACTCGGTAGGTTGAATGTGGCTCCCTATCTATCAGATGCAGCTCGGTTTATCAGTTGCATCGCGAGAACTGGCAAGTGCATCACGATAGAGCGGTTGCGTTGCTTGAGGTATTAGATGCGACACAACAGATTGGTTGTGTCGCTTGAGGTATCAGATGTAGCGCAGTAGAGTGGTTGCATCATAATAATTGTCGAATGCGTCATTCCATACATGTAGTTGCAAAACAAAAAAAATCCGTACGACAACCTACAAAAACGTGTCAAAAAGTGTTGGGTTCACCAATGTAACTGAGGATTTTTCTCCAAGAGTAGATGGTTAACAAACACACATGCATATTATCAAATCCATAATAGACAATGAAATGCATAGGAAATAAATAAAGAACAAAAATGAAACGAGCTCACCTCATCCTTCATCTTCCATGGTTGACTTCCATTGTACCTTCTAGCTTGCTGAAATGTGAAGTGTGCCCTCAGATTTGATCAACAACTCTATACTATGGACTAGACCTAAGCAAAGTGTTGAAGGATTTCTTAAATGCCTATACAAAAGAAACTAAATCCTACATGCAATTAGCTAAACGATAAAAACAAGACAATCTTAAAACTCAAGAAAATATCAGAGATTCAAAGATTAAAAGAGATTAAATTAAGAGATGCAAGATGAGGACAAAATTGCCATTTTATAGAAAATACAATTTTGGATGGACGGATGAGATTGAAGATTGAGAAATGCCCTAGAATCAACAGTCAAGATTCAAAATAGTAACTCTCAATTAGGGTTAGGGTAAGATTCCCAAATGAGTGGACAAGATTTAAATTGAGAAATTAAATCAAGGATGGAGAATAAATGTCACAGTGAGATTAAAATTAGTAAAATCAAAAAGATAAAGATTGAACAAGAAGATGAGATTTGAAAAATCAATAATTTTAGTAATTACTTGATTTATAGAAGAATATTACCATTTTGAATTAAAATTAATTCAAAATATGGATTTAGTGTGATAGTCAATAATTGATTTTAAGATTATTTACTAAAAGAAGTAGCAGTTAACCATGTGAGGCCATTTTAAATAAATTGTTTTATTTAAAGTGAGGGAAATGTCAAATAAAGCAACTAAATAATTAAAGATAATTATTTAATTTAGAGAAGGTGATCGATTAATTAAATAAATTAATAAATCTATTTAATTATAAGAAGATTTGAGAATTAGTGACATATTAAATAAATAATTAAAATATATTTATTTAATAATCAAGAGGACATAAGTGGCAAAGATTTTCAATTTATTTAATTATGAGAAGACTTTAGATAGTTAGTGATGCTTTAAATAAATAAATAAGATGTATTTATTTAATAATCATGAAGAATAAAATGACATGAATTAATTAAATAATTATGAATTATTTAATTAATAGTTGAAGGTGGACAAAAGACAATTAAAATGTCATAATTATGCTAGGATGAAAGTGGTAAAATAGAGCTTGCAAGCCTAGGTCATTTTTATGTGTCTACATTTGCCTCTCTTTTTCATAATGTAGTTTATCGTGTTATGGAAAATAAAACAAGTCAACAATATGCCCCATTGAAGGTACAAAGTGCCTATGTCCCCTTGGCAAAATTTTCGCATTTTGGCCCGGGGTCAAAAAAATTTGGAAAGTGTCCCGATCAGTCAATTTGATGACCAGAAAAACAACGACGCAATTGGTTTCAAAAAAGGAGGACATTGAGCCAACAAAAATATTAGTCAAAGGTGGTCAAATGTGCCTCTAGTACAAACCTATCAAGTCAAACTCTAATTTTCAACCTATAAATAAGTTGAAAAATCCAAACCAAATGTCATTTTCACATTTTTTATTCATAAATTTGGAGATCAGAGTGCGAGGAGAAGATGGTGATTCCCATGAAAAACCATCATGGCTACCGCATGCAGACATTCTGGCAACCCGAGGGCACAGAGGCATCGGTAAGTACCCTATCTGACTTTTAATTTTTTGATTTTCATGCATTTATTAGGGTTTTATGGGGGAAAAACAAATGCCTTGTGACGAAAATTCCATTGCGTAAACAGAAAATTCTTTCGCATTCGATGCATTTAATTGCATCACGGCGCAAGTGGATTGGGTGGAATTGTGAAAGTTTAAAAACGCACAAGTGTGTTGGTCAGTGACACAATTGTGATATTGTGATGCAACCAATTTTCCAAATGACGCAATCGTGATACAATGACGCAATTGCCATACCAAAAGACACAATCATTGTAAAGGTGCGCAATTGCCAACTGAAATAACGCATTTGATAAAGTGTGACGCAACTGCGAAATGTAGAGCTGCATGTGACTTAGTGCAACACAATTGCAATCAATGTGACACAATTGTCATTGACCAAGGTTGACCATACTTGACTTAGTGTAGACTCTTTTTTCAGATGCATTTTTGGTTTCTCAGATAGTAGTAATTTTCCGAATTGCTAATCCATGTGTGCTAACCCTTGTTTCTGCATGTGCAAAGATGATTAGTGCCTATTTATACCTAAGAGTTTAGGCCTACTACCTATGCTTTCAGAGATTGGTTGAGTGATAGGGAGAGATGACGGTTGATGAGACTAGGGTTATATTATGTCACCTATATGCCCATTATTCGGGCAAATAGGGGATTACTGATGGTGCTCTATGAGAGATGGCACTCAGAGACCTGCTACTTTTATTTACATATAGGAGAGGCTATCATTACCATGGAGGATGTGTATCATATTTTGCGCATTCGGATCCATGGGGAGAGAGTAGTTTATGATCCCCACAGAGGGTGATAGTCCCTGGGAGAGATGTATGACGATATAGGTGGTGTCAGTCTAGGCATTCATGGGTATGCAATTGTGTGGGATTTTTTGGCCGACCACTATCCATGATGGGATGCCATAATATGATGTTGATTGTTAGAGTGCTGATTCTAGATTATCGCAGACATGGGTTTCCAATTGGATGGGGGGATGTACTAGTCCGTATGCGTGCTCAGAGGATAATTTTTGCTTGGGAGCCCTGCTTGTTGGCTATGCTATATCATCAGCTTGATTAGGTTATTTACCAGGAGGGACATAGTATTAGTTATGGGACCACCTTACTTATGATCTGGGCATGAGAGCACATTCCTATTTTTCAGCCACTAGTACAGATTCAGCAGTTGGGCGATGAGATTCCCTATGTTTACTTATATGCTAGTTCAGTTAGCCAGACAAACGTAGGAGATACCGGGTACTAGCAACATCAGATTGACACCTTGGTTAGCTTTGTCTAAAGGCCATATAGATATTATGCCCAGTGGCTAGATGAGGATGACCATCTTTCATGATGTAGACAGTTCAGATACTTGATTGGTTGTACAGTGCAAATTCAGCGTATCATTGAGATGTACTTGCCCCAGCGGGTACTACGATAGTTTGGTGAGCAGTAGGTTGTGCCAGTTGGGATGACCAAGTATGCACGGTCGTCCAGGGAGACTATATGGGGCCATCGATAGTAGTGGCAGTAGAAAAGCAGTAGATAGATAGCTTGGTCGTGCAACAATGGTTATGGAGAGGAGGTCCAGCAGATGCAAGGACATCTGTTGAGTTTGATGCCTAGTGGAAGATTCACAGGCCCATTCCATTGACAGATCTAGAGGATCTGAATCCTATAGATCGCAAATCAGTTATCACACGAGTACGGAGGGGAGGTCGAGGTGGAAGAGATGGTGGGAGAGATGGTGGTCGGGGAGATGGAGGGAGAGGTGGGGGAGATGACGGGGGTGATGGGGGTGGAGGTGATGGTGGATATAGGAGGGGTGTGAGGAGGAGGAGGGGTGATCAAGGGAAGAGTTAGCCTAGGAGAGTCAGGCAGAGAGTGGGTGGCACACCATTTTCACCTATCTAGGAGGAGGGTGAGGAGGGAGAGCAACTAGGTAGGAAGGAGGTAGAAGTCTGAGGAGAGGACGAGGTCAAAGGGGAGGACGAGGTGGAGGTCCAAGGAGAGGAGGAGGTGGAGGTGAGAGGGGAGGAGGAGATGCTAGTTGAGGATGATCTGCTAGACATTGATGTGGAGGAGATCGATGGAGAGGAGGCAAGGGAGGAGGAGGATGAGGCCGAGAGGAGGTTACATGAGCGGATGATTGATGGGGGTGAGGAGGGGGACATGCCACCCATTTTTCCGGTAGATGCTACTATGGATCAGAGGATTGCAGATCTTCAGAGTAGATTAGATGCAGCCTTGTCTTAGAACAAGGCCTAGGAAATTGAGTTGGAGGTTGCGAGAGTAGAGCAAGACCAGGTTGTTATTCGACAACAAGAGTTAGACAAATGGGTGACCAAGTTCATATAGATGTGCATAGGGCCATCAGGGGATATGGCCAGGGAGTTGGCCAGGATGGTTGAGAGCAGGGGCCAATATAGGTTGCTATATGAGTAGGTTGTTCCACTAGAGAGACGAGACCCAAGATTGTCTTGATCATGCAGCAGGACTAGCAGTGGTACCCAGACCCACAACAGAAGCAGATCACATAGCAGCAGTCATACGAGTGCTGGAGGGTCCACCTCATTAGGGTAGTCATCGAGCCACAGGTCACATAGTTCACACCAAAATTCATCAAGCCACAACCACTAGTCAGGGCATAGTCATAGATTAGTGTCATTAGGACACCAGGCAGAGCAGGGCCAGCCTCCGATTATTGAGCCCTCAGGATCTCATAGTCAGACTCAGGACACTACTCCTATGTAGGTTACTTTTCATGTGATGAGTTAGTCACAACCATGTCATGAGTCACCTCCATGGGACAGAGGGGGAAAACCATAGGACTTGCACTTTGTTATTTGTATGAGACATTGCATATATTGACATTCGAGCTTGCGAGCTCCATTTTTGGATATCTCATGACTCTATCCTATGACATGATATTTTTTGAGATTATATATATATGTGATGCAGTTTTGATGCGGCCTATATGATTTTATGTGTTATGGTGCTCTATGCTTTATCAGATGCTATGTGATGTGATGCATTTATGATGTTATGAGATGTATGGGTATCATGTTTTATGTTTATGAATGCAATTATGGACATGGTTATATATGTATGCATTGTGTAATGTATGATGATATGATTCCTATATGTTAATGAAAAGGATGGTTATGTATGCAAGATGAATGGATGATAAAGTTATGCAATATGAATTATGGTATTTGATTTATGCAAATGTGAAATGTGAATATGCAATGCTCGTGTGATCATGTATGAAACTCTATTTTTGTATGTCACAAGATATCATCAGAGGACGAGAGAAGAGAAGATGAAGATGGATGTTAGTGCAGAGAAAGATATGCATGTTAGTGTGGAGAAGATATGTATGTTAGTGTGGAGAAGATATGTATGTTAATACAAAAACAAAAATCCTTCAACATTTGCCATAGTACTATCCTATTTGTTTCTCTTTAATCATCATTGGGAAAAAATGTCATGATGGCCGACAAACACCATGATATGATGTAGATCAATAGTTTGCAATGTCAAACCATCATGTAGATCAACAATTGCAAACAAGGATGATCATGAATCATATGAGGAACATAATTTTCCCTAATAATTTTGTCATAACCAACCGCAGACAGACAAGACTAGTCATGGGACCTCGCTGCTTCTCTAAATCCTGATGTCAGGACATCCTCGAGAAACTAGCCACATAACAGTCAACAAGAAACAAGAAAATCATCGTACTACATCATTTCTCCTCTAAATCCTGAAGTTAGGACATCCTTGAGAAAATAGTAGCAATATGATCAAAAGGACATGGATGATCATCATGATACATCATGGTTCTTGTGACGTAAAGAACTAATATCATGATAATCATCAAAAAGATAGAATAGTGTTTTCCAAGTGTTTGCTAAGTGAACAGAATGTCAAGTGTTGAAAATGCCAAGTGTTTTAATGTTGAAATGCCAAGGTTGATGAGGTCAAGGTTTTCAAATGTCGAGTGATACCTAATTCAGGAAGGACACATCTTGAATGACATTGATATCAAGAAGACCGATTCTCAGAGTCAAGAGAATCCATAAAAATTCTAGGTAATGATGACGATGCTTAGGAAGGAAATCTCCAAAATCATAAAGAAATGACGAGAGTTGCTTCTCAGAAGGACACATTTGAAGTAGAACCCAAATTTTGACAGGTTGATTTGCTTTGATAGAATTTGACCGGATGATAGAATTTATGACATGCAAACTTGATTGAAATGTTGATGAAACAAATTTTTTGATAGATTTCCCATTTACGATTGAGAGACGATTTGATTTGAAGATTTTTGACTTGTGTGAAAGTGTAGTGCCATGAATCCTAATGGACTAACCTAGTGCGGCCTCGAGGGCTCATCAATTAATGGCCTTGCCTACGTCATGCACTCAAAGACCTCATAGTTTGACATGACCAATGACTTTTCCGAAGGACAAAAGATTGAACCATGATTTTATTTTGACAAACCTAGAAGGACTAACCTAATGTCTCGGGGATTCAAAGATGAATCTTGCCTACGTAGTAAATGTGCAGAGACAACGTAGTTCAGACTATGAGAAACACTAACTGATGTGATTGACTTGACATGATGGGATGAACCTGACTCTGCTTTAAGATTTTTGACACTTGTTGAATGTTTTTGTATTTTCTCAAGATATTTTTTAATTTTTAGGTCTTTTTTCAGGACTTTTTAGGATTTTTATGACTTTTTTCAGGACTTTTTTCTAGATTTTTTCAGATTTTTAAGACTTTTTCCAAATGTCAGATCATATGTGACACCCACTACAGTTGCATGATAAATTTCTTGCCCCTAGATAGGTCGAGGATTATCTGGGCCAAATGATATGGAAAGAGGCAGATGTGGGACAAAAGGCAAGGATATGCAAGGGGTGATGTCAACCAATGCTAGCCATGGACGGAATTGATAGGACCTATGACAAATTTCATGAATGTGTCAGGTTGTCGTGATTATGCAAAGTGGATAAAGGTCGAATAGAATAAGTACCATAGATGGAAGATTAATGATCAACTACGCATGGCACCTGTTTGCCAGGTTTTCACCATGGTACTTATCCAAAGCGCCTATTTGCCAAGTTTTCACTATTGGATGAATTTATTTATTTTTACTATTTTTTCCATTTTTTGATTTTTTTGGTGTCACCAAGATGCTTGTTTGCCAGGTTTTCATCAAGGGATGATTTTTTTCTATTTTTCTATTTTTTTCTATTTTTTAGGTTTTTAGCCAAGCTCTCTGATGCTATGTGTAAAACTTTCATAGATGTAGGTTGTTGATGGGTTATGTCAACTATTATCCATCAGGTGTGGCCAACTAATAAGCTCCAAAACTGAATGTTATAGTAATAATATAAGGACCGAGCAAATTAGGCTCAAAATTTCCAAGCTTTTCACGGTTAGCCTGATTTCTTGGATTTTGCATGAGGACCAAGTCAACAATTTCAAATTTTCTCACCATCACTCTTTTATTATAATTCCTACAGAGACGATTTTGATATTCCTCCAAGTGATTCAAGGAATTTTGTCATCTTTCTTGTAACATTTCTAGCTCATGCAGGCGATACTGTCTATACTCTTCATCATCGATCATTCCCTTCAAGGAGACTCAACGAGACAAAATTTTGACCTCAATGGACAATATGGCCTTAGATCTGTAGATGAGGGAAAATAGAGTGGCTCTAGTGGGTGTAGAAATGCTGGTTCGGTAGGCCCATAAGGCAAGATTGAGTTGTAAATGCCAATCTCAGCCAGCGTCATCGACGATCTTCTTAAGAATGCAAAGAATTATTTTATTTGATGCCTCAGCTTGACCATTGGCCCATGGATAATATGGGGTGGAGAAATGATGTTGGATGTGGAATAATTCACAGAGTTCACAAATGCCCTAATTTTTGAATGGACAACCATTATCCATGATGATGGACTGCGGAACACCATACCGACAAATGATGTAATTTAGGATAAACTTGGATATTTGCTTACCAGTGATGTAAGTGAGGGGGATAGATTCAATCCACTTAGTAAATTACTCAGTGGAGGTGATTATGAATGCATGTTCATTAGAGGAGGATGGATGGATCTTGCCCACGAGGTTGAGTCCCCATTGTACGAAGGGCCATGGAGGTGATTAGTCTCAACTCCTGCGCAGGTGCGTGGATTAGGTCGTTGTGCACCTGACATTTTTGACATGTTCTGACAAACTAAAGAGCATCTTTCTTTAGTGTCGACCAATAGTATCCAAGTCTGGTGACTTTCCTAGCTAAATTTGGGCCACTCGAATGAGATCCGCATATACCCTCATGTACTTCTTGTAAAGTAAAAGGAAAAAGGGAAATCTATTGTTTCCCCTTAGGAGAAGGGTAAAAGAAAGGAATTGGAGGACCCCTCCTATGAAACTAATCAGGATGATTCTCAGTCAGCCCCCTCATCAGAATACTCCAGCTACTCTACAACTAACCGTGAGGAAAAACCTCATTTTCCCAGTGACCTCAAGGCTGATGACCATTACTTCAAAGGTGAGCTTGAGTTTTCTATGTATATCCTTGCCATTGCTCATAATGGGTCTGTGCAATTTTTTAGATTAATGACATGGATGTTTTTTAAGATTAAGTAAATAAAACTTAAATATAGGGCTATTAGTACCAAACTAGAAGGGCCTGATCGAATTGACCAAACAACAAGAGAGAGAGATAAGGCCAGTGATTTATGGACTAAGGATGAAAAGAAATACATGGTGGCACCTACATTCTTTAAGCCAAAAGGCATGACATTCCAACAATATGTTCCCCATGGGAATGTAAGTTCTATTTTGTGTTGATCCTCAGCTGCAATGCTGATTTGGTTATAGCTTGAGAAACCATCCATGAGAGACAACATCTCGTACCCTAATGTGAGATCAACAATCATGTCTTTATTCGACAATGGGAAATCATCTTTTGGACAAGCCTTATTTAAATCTTTGAAATCCATATAGATGAAGATTTTTCAATTTGGTTTTGTGATAGGGACAATGTTGAATATCTAGTTAGCATAGTATATTGATCTTATGAATCTAGAATCCAGTAACTTCTTTAGTTCAGCCTTTACAAGTCGTGCAATTTGTGGATGCATTTTCCATAATTTTTGTTTGACTAGTTTGATACCCAATATTAGAGGAAGATGATGCAATAGCATTTATGGATCAAGGCCTGGCATGTCAGCATATGACCATGCAATGTTAACTTTCCTTTATGTGAAGAATTGTTCAAATTTAGGTTTTTCTTCTTCTGACAATGAAGTGGCCAAGAGAACCATTTTGGGATTCTCTGGTGTAGCTATGTTAATTTCTATGGTGTCTTTGATAAGCATAGTCAATTTTTCCTATGTTACGGGAAGAAAGTCCAATCCTCCATCCTTAGGTGCCTCGAAGAGGTTTTCACCTTTAGATACATCCTTTATTTTTACTATTTTATTGTCAGAAGGCGCCTTGCAGTTTTCACCTAAAGACATTAATTTTTTTATTTTATTCTTTGTATTTTTGTGACTAGAGGATTGCATAGTCTCCCTGAAGTAAGCTCCACAATCTAGGTCAATAGAAAATCCTACTTTGTGATCACCCAACGGTATGCCCTCCCAGAGTCCCATAAATTTTGCTATTTCCTCATCATTCTAAAAGATATCCATAGCACGTGGCTCTTGTTGGTCCTAGTCAATCAGTTGTGGGTAAAGAAGGGAAATCCCATTGTTAGTGCTGGTAAAAGATGGGGAAGATGTGGAAATCATGCAAATTGAAGCCTCAAGTTTGAAGGAAAAGTTGTCAATTTTAACTTTCGTGTTAGATGCAATGGATGGACCATATTCAGATTCAAATGAGTTATATTCATAGTAATAATAGGGGATAAAAGTATCAGCATTATGACTAGTGGCTAATAGTTCAGAGGCATGGACAGTAGGTTTAGGCATGTCAAGCTCATGGGTGGGCTCAAGAATGGGGTGGGATGAATGAGATGTTGCCGATGACAATTTATGTTCTTTTGGATCCCAAGGAATGCTTACCCATTCCTTATTTTTAGAATGATGGTCAATAGGATCAATGTTCTATTCTTGTTGGAATATTTCTTCTTAAGGGGGTTGGGCAGGTTCCAAGAATAGTTCCTCAATATCATAGTTGCTCAGGGTTTTCTCAGATCCCCATTCCCATTCAGTAGAGTCGGTTTTGGTAAGAGATTCTTCACTTGTCTCGACACTTTCTGTAGTCATTACATCCTTACTTGAAAGTTCATAGGTATGTTGATTATCAGTTTCGAGTTGGTCAAACCCTAGCCCCATGTACCTTGGTCTTGCATAAATAATAACAGGTTCTCTCCTTCCATTTTTGGCCTTTCCAAGGCCACTTGTGCCATCAAAACCTAGTGCCTTGCATATGTCATAGCCTTTTCCATAGAGATGCACTGATAGTGGAAGTAATCCTTTTGGGTCTTTGTAGATCCAATTAGCTATGTCGATAATGACTTCATTACTCATATCTCCCCATAGTGTGAATATTTTTTTTGGTGGAACCTTGAAAGTTGTTTTAGGCTCGACAGTGAAAAATGGTCTACCATAGACTTTAGGTGGCTTAGGTATTGTGCTGATACAGTAAGCCATATTCAATTTGAATTTTCCATAGCCATGGTCCTAGATTTGAAGGTCATTACTTGGTATGGAGGCTGAGGAGGATGGTGTGGCAGAATTTTATGGAATGGATGATCTGGTGAGTGCAAACGGGTCAATATATTTTGAAGAGGTGGAAGTTGAGGCTTCTTGATTGATGGGTACCTAGTGCTCAGAAGTGGCTCTCAGATTGGTACAGTATTGAAATGAATCAGGATCTCCTAGGATAGTAATTTCAGTACCATCAAAAGGGCACTTACGACATTGGTGGTATGTGGAAGGAATGGCATTTAAGGCATGAATCCATGGGCAACCAAGTAAGATATTGTAATGTATGTCACGATCCAGGACTTGGCATGTTGTATCTATAATAGTTGGTCCCACACGAATTGGAATTGTGATGATGCACATAGAAGAAAATTCTTCATCATCATACGCCTTGATGACAATGCTCTTTGTAGCATCCACACATGCATCAGAGAAGCCAAGAGCTTAACCAATTTTAAAGATTAGATGTTCAATCCTGCTCTGCCATCTACTAAGACTCGTCTACCCTTATGTTTGTGGACAAAAACCTCAATATGTAGGGCATCATTATGAGATAGTTTGGGTGAGGAATAGTCAATGTCCGAAGAGGTAATGTGGTGAGGCGAAGTCAAATATTTGACCATAGTTTTGAAATGAGTGACATCAATGTTGTTTGGGACGAAAGACTCTTGTAGAAATTTATCCAAGATGGCTTTATGTGCAGGTGAGATGCAGAGCAATTCAAGGATGGAGATTTGAGCGGGTGTTTTGTTCTTTTACTCAATAAGGTTGAACTCTGGCCTAGGTTCTGGTAGCTTGGCAGATATACCAGGTATGGTAATTTTAGGCTAACAAGCAAAGGGACCTGGGATGTTGACCTTGCCTTTATGTGTTGTGACATTTTATTCTGGGGCCTTTTTAATGGTAATGGTATATTGACACACTTATCTTCATCAGCAACGCGAAGATTTTTAATGATGGTACCACCAGAATAATTGAAGGCAGGACAAACGTGATTAGCCTGATTATTGGTATTCTTTGTGTTGGATGAGGAGGGGTTACTAGAACCATGATCTTGTAGTGGGTTCTTGTGGATTGTATGATCTGCATTAGATGAAAATGATTAACCTCCCAACTCAATGGTATTGTTTTCAATAAGGTCTTGCACAAGATTTCGTAATTGACGACAAGAGGAAGTTTTGCGCCCTTTGACATGGTGGTAATCACAAAATGCATTATCATCCCACCATGATGGCTTGAATTGACCAGGGTCATACGGTTTAGGTTCTTCCAAAGTTATGGAACTATTTTGGATAAGTTTCTTTAAGACAATTTTGATAGGATCACCCAAGGGGGTGTATGTGCATTTTTTAGATTGTCGTGGTTGACGCTGCTACCTTTGATTAGATTGAGCAAGATTATTTTGAATAGCATTGGCAGTTGGTGTGGGTGTGGTCACAGGTGCATTTTTATTTTGAACTCCTTTGATGGTGAGTACATGACCTATTGCATTAACGGTTTTTACATCAATCACACCGTCATTGGTGATGTGTTTATTCTTAACCTAGTATTTGGTTTTATCATTGGAATTACTTGGGTTAGTGTTCATTGTGGTGTTGATTGTTTTCCCACCATATTTTAATTCGCCTTTGGTGATCAAGTCTTTTTCAAGTTGAACACCTTTTTCAACAAGGTCAACAAAGGTGGTACAAAAATGGACTTGTAAGCCATATCTTAGCGGTCCTAGGAGATTTTTTACAAACATGGTGACTTTCTCCTTTTCACGTATTTCTATAGGACATTTGCTTGCTAAGGTTCTCCATCTTTTGAAAGAATGGGATAAAAGTCTCTCCTGCATCCTCTTGGGTAAGTCTGCATAAGGAGGCAATGCCAATATCCGTGTCAATGTTATAGGTGTAGTTTTCAAAAAAAATGTTTGCCAATACATCCCATGTTTTGATTCCTTTAGGAAATAGCGAGAACCACTCCAGTGCATGGCCTGTGAGACTTCTAGAGAAGAGTCTCATGAGATAGGTTTGTTCATATGTAATGTCCATGCAACTGGTGGTGAATTCTCTTTTGTGTTCAATAGGGTTTGTCTTACCTTTGTATTTAGGGAAATACGACACCACATATCCATGAGGAAATGGTGGCATATACAAGGTTGTGTCAAACGGATATGGACAGAAGTCATGTGATGTGTAATAATTTTTGTTTGACTATTGCAAGGTCTCCAGTTGTGTTTGAAGATAATTTTTTTTGAGTGTGATTTCTTCCACAATTGGGTTGTTGGTAGCATCACACATGTTGGTGATATGTATGCATTGAGTTCCCACCTATTGTGATGAGATGTGTGGATTTGGGATTTGTTTTTGGTGAGAAAAATGAGTATTCTAATTTGGTTGTTGTTGGAAATGAGTGTTTTGATGAGGGATGTACTACTGTGTATGGAATTTAGAAGCATAAGTTGGGATGTGGGATCCCGCCATGTTGGATTGAATTTGGGGGCCTTTTTGGCCTTGAGCATGTTGATGTGCAAATGGAATGGAATATTGGGTGCATTGATTGCCTTTCCCAAATAGGTAATTATGGCCTTGAGGAATGTTGGTATTGACCTATGAGGAATTAGCTTGGGTGCCTTGAATGAAAACTCTTCATTTATTTCTACCAAAAGGGTTTGATGAGTTAGTTTCCATAGAATTTGAAGAACCTAATAAGAGGTTTGCTGAATTACTCATGGAACTAGATGAAGTCCCAAAGAGGTTTGAGGTGGTTGCACCCATTTTTGATCCAAATATTTGTGAAGGAATAGTGGATGTTTGTTGGGGGATGGATTGTGATGTGGTGTTGGTTTGAGGAGATGATCCCCCAATAAATTTTGTGTTGATCATGGTGGATGCATTGCTTGTGGTGGTACCATGACCAAGGGAGGTACCATTAATGGTGTTAATGACATTGTGTGAAGTGGCTCCCATGGAAGTATTATGTGATTGGTGATCAGGAGATATTGCTCTAATAGTGTTGAGGTCAAATCCTTTAGGTAACCTAGCCCCTTGGTCAAGGAGAATGGCTAGATATTTGGTTGAGTTGTTTAGAATGAATTCTTCCACAAAAGAGGCCACTTCTGGGTTTTGTTAGTGTAATTATTATTTAATTACACTTGCATAACTTTACTTAGGTTTTTCTTAGTTAATAATTAGTTTACTTAATTAATAAGTAAGCTTTATTTAGTTGAGCTATTTTTAGGTCAAGATTAGGGTTGCATACTTTGCTTTTATAAAGCAAATCATCTCATTGTAATCATTGAATTCTTGAATAATATCAATTTGCACATTTCATGCAAAGCTCTACTTTTTCATTGTTTTTCTCTTATGTGGAAGGTGTTTAGGTTTGCATGTCTGATCTTGGTTTCTAACATGGTATCAGATATCTAGAACAAACAAGAGGATGTTCTGTAAACCCTCAAAGAAAATATGTGCAAGCTAAAACCAGAATAATATTATTGAATGATCTAATAATTACAATGTGATCAATCCTTATGAGGAGATCAAGGAAACCTAAAATTATGAAACCCTAGTGTGCACACTTAATAATTAATAAATAATTATTAATGTGCCTAAGTTTAGCTTAAGCAACCTAAAGGAATAAGTGACTTAATTAATTAACCAATATGATTAAATTAATTAAGTATAATAACTTATTACTCTAACACTCCCCCTTAAGATGAACTTAGGGAGTAGCTAAATAATTAGAAAAAAGATGCATGAAAGAACAGATGGGTCCCGGAAAAAAAGGCCTGATCAAGTACCCAAGTACAAATGCAATGCAAAATAAACTAACTGGGGTAAAGGAGAAAACCCGATGGGAACAAAAATCCTCCCCAAAATAGAATGCAAAGAGAAACTAAGTGATGAAAGATGGAGGACTCCATAGGATCCCCCAAGGACACCATCCATCACAAAGATACATGAAAGAACCCCCCCAAAAGAGAGGAAGAAATAGACCACATAGCCCCCCCATAATGAAGTAGCTCCAAAAGGACTGAAGAAACCACATCTTCTGAAAGAAGTGAGAGGGAAGAGGCTGAATGAATGCAATCTCTGAAGGTGAAGTAGGTGTAGCCCAAGATGTCTCCATAGAAGCAGGTGTGACCTCAACAAATGAAGAAGTCACAGTAGGTGAAGACTGAATAGAAACCTCCAAAGATGGATGATCAACTAGATCCTGCTGCACTAAAATAGAAGAAACCACATCTGTATTCATAGAAGTATCAGCAACTGCAACAACAGTTGGAGGAGATGGAATGGATGGCTCAATAGTAGGATTTGAAGTGAGAACTCCAATGTTCAAGAAGCCAAATTTCTCCTCTGAATGATGATTCACACTAGAAGTGTGATGAATAGCTATAGGAATAGAAGCACCATCAGTAGAAAAATCTGCAAAGGAATACAACCGAGATGAGTGATCCACGACCCCAGTAGCAATAATTGCTCTACTCTCCAAGTCTTTGATAATAACTAAATCAGGTGTGAACTCCACAGACCTCCCATTGGCTCCATGTGTGATCTGATATATAGAATGAAGGTTGTTCATCAAATGAGGAACACATAAGAAATCTTGAAAAGTGTTGTCCCCAAAACTAATAGACCCCTTCCTTGTAACACTCATGTATGTATTGTTTCCCATCAAAATAGGAGACATAGTGCGAGACTCAAAGGAAGTGAACATAGACTATGTAGAAGCCATATGATGAGATGCTCCTGAATCTAGAAGCCATCTCCTTGATCCAAGACTTGAAGAAGCACAAAGAGCATGCCCCTTCATATCTAATGAAGTATGTAAACCAAATGCTCCCCTATCATGCTGCACTGAAGAAGAAGAAGAAGGAGGGGAAGGAGATGATACAAACATCCTAGAAGGAAAATCAATCTGATGTTTCTGAAGAAGATTCTTCAGCTCATCAATATCCTTCTTATAGCAATCATGTTCTGCATGTCCTTCTCTCTTGCAATATGCACATGGGCCCTTCTCCTTCCTAAATGATTTCCCCTTAGAAGATGATGATGAATCTAAGGACTCCTTTTGCTGCTCATGAGATTTGGAATCCTTTTATTTCTACTTCTTGCCTTTTCTTGTAGAATCCTTCTGATCTCTGGGCTCCTGTGATGAAGAGGGCTTCAACTTGGCCTACTCTCGAGTGAGAGAAGATGCAAAATCATCAAAAGAAGGCATAGTAAATCTAGTACCAAGTGCATCCCTAGTAGCATAAAAGGTAGAAACAAAAACTGAATAATCTGGCCCAAGCTTAGAAAGAATGGACAATATCAACTGAGAGTCTTCCTTCTGAACACCACACTATGACAACTGCAATCTAAGAGACTTGATTTTGGTGAAAAACTTCTGGATGCTGTCAAAATCCCTAGAATTTAAGCCAATAAGCTCATTCTCTAACTGAAACCCTCGCATAGTATCCTTCTTCCCAAACAAAGACTGCAAAGGAGTCCAGACCTCATGGGGTGTAGTGCAAGACTCAATATGAAAAAGAAGGTTAGAAGAAAGACAAAGACATAATGTACCATAAGCTTCATCACATCTATTAAACCACTTTCTCTTTTCAGCAACACCTGTAGGTTCAATTTTTTTACCCATGGTTACCCTATACAACCCTTTGTGTTTCAAGTGAATCTCCATTTTTTTTTTTCCAACCAAAATAGTTGAATGGAGTAAGGGGTGCAATGTTATGTGTATCCATGATAGAAAAAAGCAATATATACTCTCAAATAAAAAAACAATGCTTGATGATCTCAAAAAAATAGCCTGATTGCACGCTTCCCAAGAAAATAATTGAAAAACTAAAGGCTGAGATCAAAGAGTAATATCACATACCTAGTAAAAAAATCTTAAAAAATAGGTCTAAGATTTGTGTAGAGCACTGAATCAAATTTTTGATGCCTATTTGTTTTCGCAAAACTGAGTTCAGATGCAAAAGATATGCCTCCCGGAGTGAAAACAACAACTTCTAGCTTTGACAGGCGAAAAAGGCACCAAAATAGAAAAATAAAAAATTCTAACCTCCACCACTGTGAAGAGCGTCAAATCAGCTTTCTACCAATATTTCATTTTTGAAAAATGGCCTTCGTTTGCAAAATTTATGAGAAAACAAAAAAAAGGCCTATAAAAGACACTTTCACCACTAAATAGGGGCAAACGTTTGGCACCATCTCTCTGGCCCTCGGTTCTGCATGTGATGGGCCGTCGACGCTTGGGGGCTGAATCCACAACTCTTGGTCGTAGATGTGACCAACCGCTCGGCACTAGGGGCTGAAGACCGGTGGGATGCGCTCAGTCGCTGAAGGGACCGGGGGCTTAAACTCGAGCTCGCGGGGGCTAGGTCGGGTATGAAGCGGTGGTGGCGAGTGGGTGTTGGCTGTCGGTGGTGGGCGGCGTGCAGGTGGCCGCCGGGTGGCACTGGGGTGGTGGTGAGTTTTATACTAGCCGTGTAAAAAACTTGTGCCTTTTTTGATTTTTTATTAATTTTTTTTTTATTTTCACAATTTTTCACCTCGAGACGCATGTTGGGGAGGCCATACAGCTTCTCTGGGAAATTTTTTTTGCCTTATTTTTCAACAGGTCCAAAAATGATGAAATGAAAGGCAATCCTAGGGTTTTTGGGCGTCTTGAATGCGATGGCGACGTCCGTTTGGCCCAAAAATGCACATAAAAAATGCCTACCCTTAGATGCACACAAAATCAACTTGGCTTGAAACCCTTGCACATAAAAAGATGCTGTGAGAGAATATCTTCAAATCACGAATAGGTAGCCACAGGTTTGGAGCTCTGATACCATGTAGAATTTGATAAAGCTCAACCTCATAGTCCCTAAGAATCACCTGCATGCAATCACTTGTCACATGCAACAAATATCCAGAACAAACAAGAGGATGTTCTGTAAACCCTCAAAGAAAATATGCGCAAGCTGAAACCAGAATAATATTATTGAATGATCTAATAATTACAATGTGATCAATCCTTATGAGGAGATCAAGGAAACCTAAAATTAGGAAACCCTAGTGTGCACACTTAATAATTAATAAATAATTATTAATGTGCCTAACTTTAGCTTAAGCAACCTAAAGGAATAAGTCACTTATTCCTTTAGGTTACTTAAGCTAAAGTTAGGCACATTAATAATTATTTATTAATTATTAAGTGTGCACACTAGGGTTTCCTAATTTTAGGTTTCGTTGATCTCCTCATAAGGATTGATCACATTGTAATTATTAGATCATTCAATAATATTATTCTGGTTTTAGCTTGCACATATTTGCTCTGAGGGTTTATAGAAAATCCTCTTGTTTGTTCCGAATATCTGTTGCATGTCACAGGTGATTGCATGTAGGTGATTCTTGGGGACTGTGAGGTTGAGCTTTATCAACTTCTACAGGTTTTGGGCAGCAACTTGTATGTCTTCTTCAAAGGCTTCCCCATTTTGGTCTCTACGGACAAATTTTTCAAAAGGATTCCGTGAAGAGGATGGAATGGACATCTCACTGAAAGGATTAATGAGCGAATTCCCCATGTTGGTATTTGTATTCATGTCATTCATGTTATTGGGGAAATTGTTGGTATTGACATTCATGTCATTTGAAATGTTGCAAAGGTTGGTGTCTTGACCAAAAGAACCCATGAGTCTTCTTTTTCTCTGTAATCTAGTTTCAACCATAAAAAGTTTTGCTCAACTTTGGAAAATGGTGGAGGATGGTCTAAATATGAAAATGTTATGACACTATATGTTTTTTGGGTTTTTTGGAATAAAATAATGCTATGCAATGATGGTGAGTGGTAATGAAAATGAGACTAAAAGGAAACTAAAGGTATGCAAATGCAAATGATACTACTACAAATGGGATGAGACCAAAAGTGAAAAGACTAATGGTATGCAAATGCAAAGGATTCTAAGATGCACTCACTAATTGTAAATCTAAGGAGATGTAAACTTGACCACTCAAAGTTTGGGCAATGCTTTAGGTTTGGAATATCAATGGATTGGAAAAGGACTAAGGAGGACAAAGTGAAATTTCCACACTAGACTAGTGAGTGGAAAATAGTTCACAAAAGGTAATGATTAAAGACAAATGGGGTGACTGTTCATTTTAACTATGAGTGAAATGCATGATTGATTAAAATATTGAAAAAAAACAATAACCATAGGTTAGATTCCAACTTGACACACACTGCAATAGACAGATGATTATCAAAAAAATATTTAATCTAAAAAAATTAACAAAAATAATAGAAATCCGAAAGGAAAAATAAAAAATAAAAATCTGTTTTACTAGTCACTTGCATCGCAGCAGAGCGAATGTGTCATTCGAGATTGCAGATGCAACTGGATATGTTGAATATGACTCCTTATATATCAGATGCGGATCAGTTTGTTAGTTGTGTCATGAGAAATGACAAGTGTGTCATGATAGAGCGGTTGTGTCACTTGAGGTATCAGATGCAGTGTAGCAGATCGATTGTGTCACTTGAGGTATTAGATACGGCATAGTAGAGAGGTTGCATCGTAGGAACTATCAAATGCATCATTCCATACTTGTACTTTTAAAACGATATTTTTTTACGACAACCTACAAAAACGTGTCAAAAAGCGTCAGGTTCACCAATGTAACTGAGGATTTTTCTACAATATTAGATGGTTAGCAAACACACATGCATATTATCAAATCCATAATAGACAATGAAATGCAGAGGAAATAAATAAATAACAGAAATGAAACGAGCTCACCCCATCCTTCATCTTCCATGGCTGACTTCCATTGTACCTTCTAGCTTGCTGAAATGTGAAGTGTGCCCTCAGATATGATGAGGAACTCTATACTATGGACTAAACCTAAGTAAGTGTTGAAGGATTTCTTAAATGCCTATGCATTATTTAATTATGAGAAGACTTTAGATAGTTAGTGACGCTTTAAATAAATAAATAAGATGTATTTATTTAATAATTATGAAGAATAAAAATACATGAATTAATTAAATAATTATGAATTATTTAATTAATAGTCGAAGGTGAACAAAAGACATAAATAAAATGTCATAATTATGCTAGGATGAAAGTGGTAAAATAGAGCTTGCAGGCCTAGGTCATTTTTATGTGTCTACAATATGTATGGTTCAATTTATTATTGAATGTAATTCATTCTTCTTAGTTTTCTTACTTTGGTTGAAATTAATTTTGTTTAGTTAGAATATAATTTCTTGTATGTCCTATATGTTTTCTAGATGCAAGAATTTTCTTATATGTCCTAGATGATAGCTTTATTTTGTAATACAACTTCTAGCCTCCACATTCATTGAATATGTTTGTGTGAAGGAAATAATAATGAATATTTGTGATTTAATAATACATATAGATATATTAACATTAGGTGAAATAAGCCTTGTCATTACAAACAAAGAAATGATCTCTTAGGTATGATTGACATTGAAAACTAAAACTAAGAGATTGCAAAATTAGAAAATTGTTCAATCTTTTCAATAAAATGATATTTAAAATACTGCATTCATAATATACCCCTCTATTCCCACCTAAAATACATAAAAAATCTAATACCGCAATTCGAGACCACAACTTATTATATCATACACAGTATTATGAATAAATAATTGATAACAATTCATAATATACCCCTATATTCCCACCTAAAATACATAAAAAATCCAATCATAGACAATATTATCAACAAATAATTGAGACCAGAACTCGAGCACTAGATTAAATCTTCTTCTCCATTGATTGCTTTAAATAGATATTACAATATAAAAAATGTCTCCTCATATATGTTTCGATAAATTCCTATGATGATGTTATCAAAATGCAGTCTTAGTTTCTCTTTTATAAGAGAAGCAACAAGCTTCAAACCGTTACAAAATATGGCATCTTTTTAAAATTCACGCCTCTTCGTATAAACTAAAAATTAGTTTTTATTAAAACATAATTAAGAGAAAACACATAAAGTAGATAACTAATGAAGTCCTAGCACTCGTGACACCATAGTTTGTTAATCTTCTTAAGGCACCAGTGATCACTGAAGATCTATTTAAGGTCCTTTCTCCATATTAGTGTATCTGAATGTCCGGTTCTTCCACCGTGAAAGCCTTAAGGCCTACTATTCGGGAGGACCCAAATAATTTTTTTCCCACTCGTACATTGTATAATAATTAAGCAATTTGTATTCTTGAATTTTCAATATATTTGTAAGGTGAATCTTCCATCAACTATCTAGTAATTCCCTGCCATGCATGATAAACTTAGGATATCCAAAATTCAAGGCTATTACTCCATCCATGATTAAGTTGAAGTTGTGAAGACTCAACTAACCATGCTTTTGTATGCGAGTGATGCACTGTGGAACAATCTAGCCAGATTCACTCTTCCATTTATTGAGCTCCTTCAATTGGTCACCATCTTTCAATATTTTTGGCACAAACCATTGCTTCAGATTATGAAATGAATCTATTCTTGTTTTGATCTTTTGTTCCTCTCCTTGTATATATTGGAATTCATCTATAACTATTTTGGCCATCCGATCTATAGGTTTTAATGCTATAGGAGCCTCAATACTCCCCTGTAAGATTTTGTACAAGGTTATCAATGTGTGGTGTATGGGCTGCTAGTTCTTAAAACGGGGATCCGGTATGGGTACATGTGTTTTCATCTGATCAATTTCCTGTGTCAGTGAGCTATAGAAATCATACACACTTTCTAACTTATCCACAATTAAGTTTATCCTATGGTCAAGGACCTTCTCAAAAAAATTAATATTTTCTTTTTCACTCCTTCCTTACCCTCATTGATGGCTTTCTTCAACTCTTTAGTCTCCTGTCTAATAATGCTCACTTGTTCAGTGGAATCACTTTTTATATCAAGTGGTGGAGTAGGAGGAGGCCGGTAAAACATTATTTCCTTGTTTTGTGAGGGCCCTGCTCCTTACAATTGTTCATTCAACTTCACATTTTCCACGAACAATTTTTGACTTCATCATTTAAATTTTTTTGTTCCTTTTCGTACTCTCCCAATCTAGTTTCCAACTCCTTAATTGCAGCTCGGGTGAACATAGTTGAATGCATTTTCATGGTTTCAGCTTCTAGAGGAGATGTATCCTTTAATATTTTCACCATAGTTGTCCCTTTCATTTCCTGCACTACATCTAGTAACCTTGGTTTTTGTGTACTCTTTTGTTTGGCCCAGAATGCCAAGGTTTCAATCTTAGGTTTAAACCCTATGCCACTCACCCCTTCATCTAAGTCAAACTCAACAATTAGCATTGGGTCTTCATGTGTTCTCACTTCATCAAATAAAAACATTTTCTTTAATTCCATACCAGGGGCAATAAGTATATTACTTTTGAAAGTCATCTCTTTAGCCTCTTGTGGGCTGACATCAATATTATCAGTCCTTAATTCATTAAAAGTTTGGGCTACTATCTGGTCATGGTAGGATTCCTCAGCTCCCATATTATTTATTTCAACCCTCACTTCAAAATCTCTCATCTTAATCTTAATCCAAAAGTTTAAATTCATGGGTTTTGATAAATTCATCATCTTCCAAGAACTTGAGAGCTATAACTACCCTCTCATCCTCATGCATTTCTCTTTCTCCTTGTACCTCAATATTGGCTCTAGCTTTAGGCCTATGGTCTTTAGTTTCAAGCATAGGTTGGTCCACTTCAACATCACCCTGCAAATTTACTAACACATTAACTACTTCTTTTGTATCTCCAACCTCCTCACTTATTTCATAAGAAACAAGTGGGTCTATCTCTTGTATCTTTTGTTTTTTAGAAGGTGGTTGTTCAAGAGGCGATCTTGGAGAAGCATGAAATACTAAAAAAATATCCAGAGTTGGTTTTGTAATTACAATACCACTCGGCCTTTGGGGAGACAATTTGGTAGGTCTCTCCATATCCGGTACAAACTTATCATATAATTCTTGAAACTTATCAATCATTAAATCAATCCTCTTGAGAGGATCTACTTCCTCAATGAAATACCCTGAGAAATCACTATGCTTCATCTTTCTTTCTTCCTCAAGCCTTTTCATAATTTCCCATTTTCTCCTCCTCTGATATACCTCTTGAGGAGTGAAACAATTTTTGATTACATCTTCTTCATAATCAATTTGGTGAGTAACCATAGCCTTGGTAAGGATGGCATGTCTTACAAAATTAATGTGACCCTCAAGGTCAAAAGCTCTTTCCTTTCCAAACTCTAAAGAGTACCTTTCTTTTAGATAATTTTGTAACTCTTCAAGTGTATCCCATACAACTGATAGTTCCCCACATGTTGTCAAATTGGGTAGAAATGTACCCCTCCTTTATTTATGCATGGAATCATTATCCATCCATAGAATATGCCACATGAACTCTAAAAAGGATAATCTAATGGGGAAAAACTCTGGTAGTATATGTGGGGCACTTGGGCATCCATAAATCCTGAGTATTGTGATATTTGGTAGAAAAAACCAATCAGCAAAGTTATGAGTATGGCCTTGCTCATGTTTCAAAGCCAAAGGTCTGAATAGTTGCAGAAAAAGTGTGTGTATTCTTAGTGGTGGGTGGCCAATAAATCTCATAATTATGTACACAAAGTCATCATGGAATATCACATAATTTGAATTCTTACATCTGCTGTCCCATATATAACACCGTTGTTGCAATGGTAGAAAATTCCTCTGTAGGTCAATCTTACCCAAACACATCCTTTTGGTCCATCTATCTTTATTCTGGTATAATATTAGGTGGCACAACAAAGTATATTGCATGCATGTTTTGGGGGCTCTATTTTCCTTGACTTGAAAAATCCATCATGCAATGCTTTCTCAAAATATGAGGAAAAATAATATTCAATGTTTGTCTCATGGTTTTGGATCCTCATAGCCATCATCATTAAACTAACTGAAATTAGCTCTTCTACATCTATCCCAAGTACTTGACAGAGAAAAGTAGGTTTTCTTGAAATAGAATTAGAAATCTGAGATAGCAAATGGTTCAATAGCAGAAGAGGATTTATGAATCACCCTGTTGTTCAAACCCCTTTTCATGTAAATGGGGATTTCATCACGTCTATGGGTTCTTCTCAATCTAGTATATTCTTGTTCACTTCTTTGAAAAATAATTTTAGTTAGGGCTTGTTTGTTTCGGTCAAAACATTCAATGATGACTGCTTTAGTCAACACAACTAATGGTGAACCATTTGGAAATATCATAGACCTAGTAGCAAGATGATAACTCTGAGCCAATACTCTGATGAAATCTACATCTATAAAAATATTTGGGACAATCAACTTGGCAAAACTAATGCCCATTGATTTGACACCGAAATCTGGCCCTCCCTTTTTTCATAAAAGTACCAGAATAGTTTCTACCTAGAGATAGGGCTAAGGGAATCTCTACAACCGTGAGCCACATATTTAAAAACTTTCTTAAATCCTCTATCAGTTGATTTAGGGAGTATATCCAAGATAGACTATTGTAAGGACCTCTTTTTAACCTTAGATTCTTCCTTTTTAGTTTCAGGTTCTTTCTTCTTGGGCAACATGATGTTTAACTATCTTACTTCTCCTATACTTCTAAAATGCAGAATTCCAAAAAAAAATGTACTTGTAAAACTTATTTCACAATGAGTTATGTGCACTTACTCAGGTTATGATGGTTGCAGAGCTTAACCTCCTTGAACTCCCAACTCCCTGCATGATAATTTTTACAAATGGGTGCAAAGAGAATGTTGAATTATTTCTTTAATGGATTCTAAGCTCAGTCATGTGAACATTAATATCGACCTTATGCCAAATATTTTTCTCATAGTTTGAGTTTGAATATGCACCATTGATTTTACAAGATTGGAGGGTTGATATGATTCTTGCATTTAATACCACTTTATCACCGCCACTTTCTATCATGGGATAAAGGGATATAGACCGCTATACCACATGATTATTTGCATTTCACCATGGGGTAGTGAGATCCTTACCTCTATACCACAAGCTTGACTTGTTTAACTTATGGTACTCTAGTTTACATTAAGAGTCATATATGGCTTACCACCATATCACATGGTTCATCACATCCTTTCGTGGTATAGCAGTTCATACCACCCTACCACATTCCTTTATGATCTTCCTCTTGGGATGGCGGGTTATTCCCCTCTTTACCGCTTCCTTAATTTTTCCTTCTTGCGGTTTGGCGGTTTATGATGTATTTAAATTCTCTCATATCGCCCAACCGTGTCCTCATAATAATACTTCCGTGGTATGGCGGTAAATATGTTCATGCTGTTTATTACACACTGCCAACCCGCTAGGGTTCAGATTACTACCGAGGGATCATGATAAGGGACTATTAAGGGATTTGGAATGTTTTTAGCTAGAAATGTTTTTTCTTAAGTATATATGATGAATTTTTGGATTTTTATAGGTCTTTCATTGTCAGTCAAACTTAAAAAGTTTATATGTTTGTTTGCAACGGGGAGGCTCAATCAAAAATAAAAAGGAATATAAGGGTCAAGGCATAGGTCATGGAGCTCAAGATTAATTGTGATGATGGAACTAGGAATTTTTTTAAAGTTCTAACACACCTCATGATGAACTAGACTATGTTTTTTCTTCATCCTACTTGTCTTATGTTTTTATGAGTTCTTTTCTTGTGAATATATCCCTAAGGAAAATTTTTCTGATACTTGTAATTGTAAACATATTCTTGGTTTTTGACTGCAAATTCTTTTAAATCTCTAAACTGAATTCTATTTTAAGTTCCCATTTGCAGTTATCAGTGGATTAGAAAATCAATAGTTATCAACTTATGAAAATAATTTTTTACTGATTCAAGTTGTTGATTTATACATTATTGTTTATTTGGACTTCAAGAATGAAGACAAGGACTATAAGGCAAAAATTAGATGATAATGGTCATAATTCTAGAATTCCAGTGACAAAACATGAGCGTGTGTGTAGTGAAAATGTGGCGAAGAATAATGAATATTTATTGTGTCTTGGTTTTCCAAGCGAGCAAGTTGTAAATCCACTAAGTAGTATATAATTTGTTTAATAGTGTTTAATAAAATTTTATAGGCAAGAGTTTTATGTATATAAGACATAATATGATTTTTTGTTTTGTTTTATAGGCAACAAAAAGAGTGTAAAGAAAATGTGGAGGAAAAAAAAAAGGAAAGAAAAGATACAGTGTTGCCCTCATAGAAGCCGACGCTTTTGTGGTTCAACAAATGCAGTTGGTGAAAAAATTAGTTGTGATGATGTGCAGCTTGGTATAACACATGGTGATGTGTAGCCTAATATAGCACATGGTGATGTGCAACCTAATATAGAACATGGTGATGGGAAGCCTGATATAGTACATGGTTATGTGCAACATTGTGATGATCTCTTAGAACTAAGTCTAAGAGATATTATTGAAAAACATCATTGAAAAAAAATAGGTCTCTAGATGATTTATTCAACATTAAAGGATGTGTTTGAAGTGAAATCTATAGAGATTGGTACTAATCTACCTACTCATGCCACACTTGATGTGGCCAAGAAGCATGAAGTTCTGGTTAATAAAAGTCATGAAGAGAGATCACTTGCATCTGATGTTCCTCAGAGTGCACTTGTTGCATCTAGAACTTTTGATGGAAGTAGTGGATCAACCAGAAATATTGGTAGTGGTAATTTAATAGAAGATGTGGATGCTTTTGTCAAAAGAAAAATACTGAGTTAAGATTTGTATAGATCTACAGAGAGGAATGCAAAAGAAAGAAAATTAGCAGGCAAGAATCCATTCTTGCTTGAGGTATCGAGTGATGGTGAGCCCATTGGGCCAAATGTTGCAAAGTGGGTCACCGAGTTGGGTGTAAGATGTAGGGCCCATTTAGACATTTTCAAATCAAGTTTTTCAAAGCAATATCCATGAGTTGTGGAAAATGTTCTACAAAAATTGGAAAATTGTTTTGAGACTAATAGTGGACAAATCTCTAGAAAATATTACAAGAAAAAGATGAGAATTTTGATGAACAATTTTAGATACAATTGCAGAAAAACAATCATGGAGGGAAAAGAGAGGTTAGACTGCACTCTATCTCCCAAAAAGTGGGAGACATTGAGAGAAATTATGCATTCCAAACAATATTTGGAAAAGAGTAACAAAGGAAAGAGAGCAAGAGATAATGTGAGGGTTGGATATACATTTGGCCGAGGCGGGTTACACACCAAAACAAACAAATCTATAGTAAGTGTATGGCTTTTTGGCTCAATTTATATTGTGTAATTTATTTCACTTTTTTATTGAATTGACTATATTTTGAAATTGACATTGTATTTTAGGTGGAAAATAGTAATAGAGAAGCAAGTGCAAAGGATATTGTCAATTATATGACAACAATAGATCCTAGTAAATCTAAGAGTAGGATGAACTGGAAATCTAGTTCATCAATAGAGATTTCATAGCCATCTGTTCAATGCCCAGTAGGAGCCTCTATAGATCATGTCAACTGAAATGAACTAGGGTACCAAAAGGTAATGAGTTGCATATTCAATCTTAGTCAACAAGTTTCATAGTTGGTTGTCAATTTTAACCCTATAGTTTTTGCATGGAATGAGAATAAATCCATGGATTCAGATGAGGTAGGAGGCTCTATTGATCTCATTTCTTCTTGTTTGGAAATTCTATATATAAATGCCTCTTAATATGTTTATTATTGAAACTTGAGCGTAGGAGAATCCAACCGAGTTTCTTTATTATTGGAGTGATCCAAATAATGTTGTTTTGGAAAAATTTATAGCTTGCATTCTTTACTTTACTATTGAATGATTTGTATATTTTTTTGCATGATGGTTAAACCAAATGCAGAGCAATTTTATCAAAGCAATAGGAAAACAAAAATGCCTTCATGATGTCAATAGAGTTTTCGATATTGATAGTGATCATGATGAAGTGGACAAGAATGTGCAACATAGTCATCTTAGTTGTCCTGAAGTTGAGGTACTAATATAATAGTTGTCAGTTATTTGTCCCAATGATTTATCATTCTTCATGCTTAAATTATACCTTTTGAAGTTGTAAGGTTTTTTCATTCTTCTTTTGGACAAAAATTATAATAAGTTGTAAAATCTGTTGTTTTTTCATTTTGGACTTTATAGATTTTGCATTCTCTATCCCAAATTCTTCATGCATGTTCTTTTATTTATAGCTTTTGTAATTTTTGCATTTGATATTATTGGCCATGTCAATAGAAATCTTTGCAAAGATGTACTTCATGTCTTTTAGCATGATCTTTGCATATGTAGTGGTAATGATTAATCTGTGCAAGTAAGTACTATTCAATGATTTATTTTCATTAGCTAGTATCTTATTGAGAACATATAAATTACATTATAGATCTTTTGGCATTAGTGCATATCATGGTCCTTAGTTGGGGGGTGTCAATCCATGTCTCTTTCTACTCGTATAATTTTCAATAGTCTTGCCCTCCATTTGTTTGTACAAATTTAATTCTCCATATGATTTGTTTAAGGGTATGTAATGTTATTTTGTTTTTGCATACATTTATTGATAAAATCCCCATTGAGAAGGTACATGGAGTCAAATTAAGGGGCATGTAAGTATTTTAAAGGTCACAAGTAACATACCCCTTTCTTATGCAGACAAAATATATGGAGTCGTCTATCTAAAAGAGAAAGAAGGGACCTTCACAAGGTGGCCACTAAAATATTTGAAAAAAATGACATAGCTGATGTTTATGATCTTGTAGTACTAGCTATTAGATAGCTTGGCCCACTACTTTATGCAATAGTTTGAATGTTTTGTTCAAGGATCTTAGTGTTTTTTGTCAAGCCATAAGTGCAGAAGAGAAAAAGAAGGGTTAGTAGCAACAGAGTATGGAGAGTGATGTTGCAAACAAAGAATTTACTAAGCTTGAATAAGTTGAACCCAAACAAAAACTAGAGAATCTAATTTGGGTGTACATTCTATGAGTAGAACAAAGAATGTTCTATCTTACTGCACCTGTAATGTAAAACCCCTTGATTCTATTTTTCTCTTTTTGTTTGGGTTTCACTCATTCAAACTGGTGCATTATAGAAGAGGGGATATGTTGTTGTGTAAGCAATAGATGCAGAGAATAGGGGTGCAAAAAAAGAAGTAAATGAAGAGCAGATAAAAAGGTGGAGAGAAGAGGGAAAGTTGCAGAGTGTGCAACATACATGTATGTTCAGTTGCAAATAAGTTGCAACACAAAATTTTCATCAAAATTGTAATATCTTGCATAAGAAAAAAGAAGGGCATTGTAACTCAATTTTCTTATTCACAACACTGGGAAACACACTTTGTAATAGTACATTTTTTAAAGAAAAGACACAATTATGTCTTCTATCTGTTGTAAGAACACATTTTCTCAATAAAATTTCAATATTTTTCCTTCTTAATATTCATTTCATTATGTGCAAATGAATGATTGGTTATGTTTTTCTGTGTTTTTATATGTTTATAACTCAATAAAAGTATTGCATCATTTCCAACACTTATAGGAAAAAATCAGTGAACAAAAACAATTAAATAAACTACCAATTGACTAAATATACTACCAACTGACATAAATTAGTGAATAAATATAACTAAATGTAATGATTATGCAATTAATAAACAATGTATCAATATACCTACTAATTGATAGAAATTAGTGAACAAAAACAATTAAATAAACCACCAAATTGATCAAAATGATGATTAAAATTAATGACTAAATACACTACCAATGGACGAAAATCAGTGAATAAAAGTGACTAAATAAGTGACCAGTTTACAACAATCAATGACTAAATTAATGACTAAATATATTAGTGAATAAAAAATGACTAAATAAGTGACCAGATTACAACAATGAATGACTAAATCAACGACTAAATAAGTGACTAGTTAAATATATCAGTGAATAAAAAATGACTAAATAAGTAACCAAATTACAACAATCAATGACTAAATAAGTGATCAGATTACAACAATCAATGACTAAATCAACAACTAAATATACTACCAAATCGATCAATCAAAACAACCAATAAATGACTAAAAATGGTTTAGTCGTCAATTTGGTCGCATTAGAAATGACTAACAATAAACTACTAATGGTCACATGACCATGTTTAGTCAATTATAAGTAGTTTTAAGTAGTTTTTTCAGTCATATATTGCTGTTTATGTACTACTGTTTTCTCACATCTAATTTTATCATCATACTATGTAGCCTATCTTTATTGATTATATGTATTGTTTTATTTTCTATTATGATGCTATCAACAATACATCCCTTCCTGGAGTGAAGCCACTTTGATTGATTGAGATAATCTTTTCAAGTAGATTTTTTAAACTATTAGCCAAGGATTTTGATAGTATTTTCACTAGTAGAACTTGGCAAATAAATGACTACAAGACTAAAAAATTTAGTCACGACAACTAAAAATGACTAAATTCTACTTATTTTTTGCAAAACAACTATAAATGACTAGTTCTTTTTATCAAACTTTGTTTTTTGAGAGAAAATATTTGTATCCGCCAATTTAGGCTTTAGCCGACACCTATGCACACACACACACACACACACACACACACACACACACACACACACACACACACACACATATATATATATATATATATATTATAAATTCCTAAAAAAAAACAAACAACATAAGGCTACCATTTTCCCACAATTTTTAACTATTGCTTAGTTAGAAGAAATATTCTAGGAAAACAAATAGAGGTTGAAGGGTTTTGGATATGGAGATATTGAGCAGTAATCAAAGGGATTTATTAGTGGAGGAATCTACTGCTAGTAGTGCTTCAAGGTATGGGTCTAGAATGTGGCCAAATCTATCCTTCTATCAGACTGCTCCCTACCTGGAAGTATGTCTTTAGGATTTTGAGCTTTTTGTTGTTGATCATTTGAGAGGTAAGAAAACCATTCTTAAAAAATTTTACGGTATTTGAAAATTTTCATGTTGGGTATTTTCATGAAGTACTATTTGGCTATTTGAATTTTATGATACTAGTTGTTTTGTTATTGGATATCTGGGTATGTTTAAAAACTAATGCTCAATATTTTTTATTGGTTGTTTGGTATTTTTATGTTGGGTTTTCACTTCAAATGGGTATTTAAAAAAAATGGTACTAGATATTTTTTGCTATCGAGATAATTTTTTTACTGAGAAACAAATGAGGTCTCAACCTTTTCTGGTATTACACACAATTTTCTAAATTTTGATCTTGTTATCATTTTTCACAGGCATTAAAAAAATTGATGTTCGGTGAACCCTTTGTTATTGACTATCTTGGTATTTAAAAAAAGGACATTGGGCTTTTTCTTTATATGGGTATTTAAAAAAACTAGTATTGGGTATTTACATATAGGGCCATACTATAGGAAGAGGGGAGGATAATTACTACATTGATAGTAATCAATCCCCTTCCTTGATTGAAACATTTCAAGTAGAGATACAAATGATCATGCAACTCATGTAACTATATTGAGATAATATTAATACTAAGAATGATGCAAGTTTAAATTTCATGCTCTAAATATAAATTCTTGGTGCTCTTAATTGACCATCTTAGTAGCCTAGAAGATGTCTTTAAATATATTTTTCCAAGAAAGAATATAATTAGTATGTAGGATGATGAGATAATAGTAAAATTCTAGAAATGTCATATTGGGGAATGGAATTTTTAAATTTTGAATAAGGAAATGACCTAGTATAAGGGAAACGACAACATGGATTACCTATTTTAGAAATTTTATAGGATCATAATTTGATCTTGATTAAAACATTGGATAAGAAAATATTTGGCGATAGTTTTAAGATTAGTGCTAGTTAGTGCACCAAATGAGTGGAATAGATAGAGAATCAATGCAAAGTGGCATATGAAGGGGTATAAGTTGAAGATTAGCTCAATACCCAAGACTACCTAGAAAAATAATGAAAACCTTCTACAAAAGAGTATGCAAGAATATGAGCTTGCTTGATATTAAGACCTATCAAAATGATGAGGTATGAAGTATGATACAAATGAGTACAATGACCTTCCTTATATAGGTAAGGTCGAGATGAAGGATTAAAAATGATGTTGACATGTGTCATAATCCTATGACATGTGACAACTAACTAGCTAACTTGGATAATGTGAAATCTAGATAAGACTTCTAGAAGGAATCTTATATCGTAAGAAAACATGTGAATAAGGGTCAAGGCCCCATTATAGCCTATCACTTAGTAATAGATACCTAGGAACATAATTAAATGCCTAAGTAAAATTATGTAAGTGTTATTAAATAATTACACCACCAACCCCCCATAAGTACAACCTAGGGAGGAAATTATAATGAAAATGATACAAAGATGGGTCTCAGCTATGAGGCAATTTTAGGTACCCATGTACAAATACAAATGCAATGACAAAGAAATCTCTCACAACTGAAGAAAAGGAGAAAACCCAATGGGACAAAACTCCTCTCCAAAAGAGAGAAAAAAGAAAATCAAGTTAGGAAGGATGGAGGACTCCATGATATCCCCAAGTACACCATCTATCACATAGATACATTACAATCAATATCCCCCCATAAGAGGGAAATAGAAAGACTATGTAGCCCCCCATAATGTGCCTACAAAAATGGTAAGTGCCTAAAGATAAAACATGATCCAATGTTGACAAACAACTTGTCTCCCTTTCAGAAGAAACAACACCAAGTACAAATGTGGGAATGATTTCCATTTTGGATAGGAATTGGAAGAAAGAAGCATGAATATGGATGATGATGATGTCTCTAAAATTTTCTCATGTGTCTCCTTTTCCACTGAATATGAAGATGCCACTATAAAATCAAGTACATGCCCAATCAATGAAGAACATAACAAATCAAAACTATGTGGAAACTGATGTTGAACAATGGCCAAAGAAAATGATGGTTTGACAATAGTTGTGCAATGGTTGTCATCGAAGAGGAGAGATAACCCCTCAAATGTGTCCTCCAAATTTGAAATGTGAGACTCCACAAACAAGGATGCAATGTTTAATAAATAGGAATCTGAATCAAGAAGACAATGAGATACTTGTTGTAATGAATCATTGGACATGCTCAATGAATCACCACCATGAGATGAATGGTCCTACTGAAGAGGAATGATGGAAGTCTCAAACAATGACTTTGCATAATGAATCACTCAAGGTAAAGGTACATCATGTTGGTAAAACAAGGATAGACAACTGAGAGCGGGGGTGAATCATTTTTTACAGAAATGAAGCTTATTCAACCTTAAAAAAATTCTAATCACAAATTTGATAATTAACAGTCCAAGCATAAATCAACAACACATTAGAGACACATGAACACCAAGATTTTATATGTGGAAACCTTGTTAGGGGAAAAACCATGGTGGATGTTAGTTCACAAGATTATACCTTGTTAGAAGTATAATGAAAGAAATGAATAGGGAATGCACTTGCATTCAAGCACACTACCTAGAGCTCACTACTCAAAGGGAAGAATCACTGCCTTACATAAAAAAATCAGATTAAATCTATCTGATGAGGTTGAAATGAGAAATTAGCTTCTACAAAAGCTTGATTACAGTTCCGGTTAGGCACAGTTACACTTCTTTACTCTTCACTCAATCTTCTTCACACTCTGCTCTGCACTCGAATAATCTGATCTTTATTTGCACATATCTTGCATATACTTCACATACATTCACTGAGCATAGTTTAAAATGAGTAAACAATCGCTCTTATATATCCACTACACGGATTTATATCAACAACTCTATCGGCCACAAATAAAGAATAAATTACAACTATGAACCTCAATACATGAACAAATCTTAATGCACACCAACCTAAGTCGGTCACAACATAGTGAGGACCTAAATCAACATCCTTAAAGATGCCAAAAAATACAAGATTAATCCATAAGGATCCACAACACGCTACCACCATCATGTCGACCAAGAACATGAAAACCTTAAACACACAAGAAAAAATCTTCAATCATGAACATGTCGATCAATGTGGATGTACCAAATTGATAGGGAACAATCTAAAAACATCACTGAACACCCGAGGAATGTACACAACAACTCACTTCACCAAACTTGCAATCTAATCTTCCAGAAACACCTGCTATAGTAACTGAATAATTGTAGGAATACATAACTTCATAACTTCCTTAATTCTTGATGCACACCTCTGAAGCTTTTGAACAATATACTAGATAGGCTCAAAAACAAACCCTTTAATGCATGCCTTCTGATCATCAACGTACAAAAATTTTCATCACTCTGACCTTCTCAGCTTCATTGGCTGCCTGCAATATATTTATTACAATTTTCTCAATATCCTCAACATATAAAGCCCTTAGAATCACCAATGATAATAGTGTTGACATCAATGACAACCACATATCAGCAACATAACCACAACATCTAACAATCTCCCCCTTTGGAATTGATGGCAACACATGATGTGAAAAAATAATACCATCAACACAACTAGCTATCCACATAGAACACTTCTCCCCCTTTGTTCATTCTTCTCCTCCTTTCTTCAAGAGTTTTTCACATTCTTCTTCTCCCCCTTTGACATCAATGGAAAAGGTATACATTCTTTGATCCACATATCATCTAAAACATCTGACTACTCCCTTTGAGTAGTAGCCAACACAACATCAATCTAAAACAAGATCTGATTTTAGGTCCACGGATTGATGCAAAGACTTGCATCTTAGTTCAGATTAGGAGGGGAAATTACCCCTAACTTTCCTTTGAGGTACTCAAAAGTATCCTTAGGCAACATTTTAGTAAAGATATCTGCAATTTTTCCTTTGTAGGCACATATTCCAATATGACTTCTTTCTCACTCACCTTGTCTCTCAAAAAGTGATACTTGATAGATATATGTTTTGTCTTTGAGTGTAGCACCAGATTCTTATAAATGTTTATAGCACTTGAATTGTCACAAAATATAGCAATTGGCTCATCATACTCAACTTTGATGTCTCTCAGCATCTGCTTCATCCATAATACTTGAGTACAATTGTTTGCAGTAGCAATATATTCTATCTTAGTAGTAGATAGAGATATGGAATTCTTCTTTTTACCTAGCCAAGACACCAACTTCTTTCCCAAGAAGAACACACCTCCAGTTGTGTGTTTCCTATCATTTACATCTCCTACCCAATCTACATCTATAAAGGCATTCAGAGTAAGATCATCATCCTTTGGATACAATAACCCAAAGTCAACTATTCCTTTCAGGTATCTAAAAATTCTCTTTATTGCAGTCACATGTGATTCCTTTGGGTCATCTTGATATCTAGCAACCATGCACACAAAATTCATAATGCTTGGTCTTGTTTGAGTCAAGTATAACAATCCCCCAATCATTGACCTATATCTTGTTTGATTAGCCTTAGGAGAATCATCATTCTGAGATAATTTGCATCCAGTTACCATGGGTGTACCAACATTCTTTGAATATTCCATACCAAACTTTTTCAGTAACTCTCTCACATATTTGGACTGAGAAATAAAGATTCCATCATCTAGCTGAGTAATTTTCAATCCTAAAAAGAATTTCAGGTGTCCTATCATTGACATTTCAAATTCACTTTTCATTTCATCAAAAAAATTCATACATAAGTTATCATCACCTTAAAAAATAACGTCATCAAAAAAGACTTCAATGATCAATTCTTTATCCTGATCCAGTTTGAAATATAGATTGCTATCAGTATTACCTTTATTGAATCCAAGCTTCAACAAGTATTTATCCAGTCTTGCATACAAAACTCTAGGGGCTTGTTTGAGTCCATATAGTTCTTTCTTCAACCAACACACCATGTCCTTTTCATCAGTTAATTGAAATCCATCTGATTGCTCATAAAATTCTTCTTCTAACTCACCATTCAAAAATGTTGACTTCACATCCATTTGATATAATTTGTAGTTTTTGAAAGTAGCATAAGCAATAAATAACCTTACAGATTCAATTCTAGCAACAGGGGAAAAAGTTTCTTCAAAATCAATACCTTCCATTAGTGAATATCCTTTACATACTAGTCTTGCTTTATTCTTGATCACTTCTCCTTGTTCATTTAGCTTATTCTGAAAGACCCATTTGGTTCCAGTCACATTTTTGTCTTGAGGTCTAGGAACAAGAATCCATGTATCATTTTTCTCTATCTACATAAGTTCTTCCTTCATTGCTTCCATCCAATATTCATCTTTGCATGCTTCATTGACATTGCTAGGCTCAATCTTAGATATCACACAATATTCTTCAACAATTCTTCTTCTAGTTTGCACACCTTTGTTCTTGTCTCCTATGATTTGACTTTCAGAATGACTTCGGTTTACATACTTTGGATTTTTGGGTTATGCTCTTTCTTTTACGTTTCCACTGTCTTCTTCTTCATCATTTTCTTGATCCACCAGAACACTTTTAGTTTGATTTTGTGTCTGCGCATTCTTTCCATTATCAGTACTATCTTTTTGGTCATCTAACTCATATCTGCAATACCTGGATGATCTTTCAATATCCTCATCAACTTTGACATTTGCACTCTCAACCATTTTCTTCAATTTTTTATTGTAACACCGATAGGCTTTGCTCTTAGTAGAGTAACCCAGAAAGATTCCTTCATCACTTCTAGCTTCAAAAATTCCTATATCTTCATCTCTTTTAATATAACATCTACTTCCAAATATTTTGAAATACTTAACAGTAGGTTTATAAACAAACTATAGCTCAAAAGGAGTCTTACCGGAATTACTATTGACATTCACCCAATTGATAGTATACATAGTAGTTTTATAGCTTCTCTCCAGTAGAAATGAGGAACATTACCTTCCAACATCGTAGTTCTGGAAGTATCTAAAATTGTTATGTTCTTTCTCTCAACAACTTCATTCTGTTGTGGGGTCTGGGGAGCAGATAGTTGTCTTTTTATTCCATGCTCTTCACAAAATGAATCAAACTCCTAGGAAGTGAATTCACCACCTTTGTTTGATCTTAAATATTTGATCTTCAAACCTGTCTCAGTTTCTGCCAAAGCTTTGAAGCTTTTGAATTTCTCTAATGCCTCATGTTTTTCTCTTAAGAAGGCAACCCAAACCATTCTAGAATAATAATCAATAAGCAACATAAAGTACCTTTCTCCTTGTAGAATTCTGATTCTAGATGGACCGCATAGATCAGTATGTACCAAATCTAGTACTCCATTGGAATGATAATTTTTGCTCCGAAATTAAATTCTTGTCTACTTTCCCATCTGACATTCCTTGCATATAGTGTTATTAGGCTTCACTAACTTAGGTAGATCTTTGTCTACTTGTGTGGAGCATATTTTGACAATGTTATCAAAGTGTACATGGCACAACCTTCTATCACATAACTAGCTTACATCAACTTGAGCAATCAAACAACTTTCACTAGAAACATTCAAGTGAAAAATATTACCTCTTTTCTTTGTACCTGAAGCAATCACATTTCTTGAGCTTCCCAATATCCTGAACTTACCATATTTAAACTAAATATTATAACCTTTTTCAACCATCTGTCCAACACTCAATAGATTGTGCTTCAATCCTTCAACGTAAAGAACATCATCAGTATTTCATTTTCCACCAAGAGAAATAGTGCCTCTGCCACAAATCACACCACCATCATTATCTCCAAATCTTACAACACCACCATCATAGTTTTCCAAGCTTAGGAACTTTATTTTATCACCAGTCATATGATGTGAGCATCCACTGTTGATCATCCACTCATCCTTCTCATCAATTATGGCTGCAAGAGCTTTCTCAATATTCTGATTACTAGCCGATTCAGTGGACACTAGACCATTTTCCTTGATAGCAATGAATACCCATTCATCTTCATTTCCAATTTCTTTATTAGATTCATAATTAGTAACTCCTTCTTTAGCATAATAACATTTATTTTGAACTCTAGTCTTATCAAGTTTATACTTAGAGACTCTTTCTGGACATCTTGATGCAAAATGACCTATCTTACTGCAAGAGAAAAATTTAATAGGGAGATTTCCTTTGTACTTACCTTTTCCTTTGGCTTCTCTTTTCACAATCAGTGCTTCCAGTTCTTCTAGCTCTCTTTCTTCATCTTCAATCAGTTTCATCTCTTCTTCATACTTGACTTTTTTTCTGGAACTCTCTCCCGGATCATATCTCTATTGGATTTTTCTAGATACAGTAGCTTTAAATGAAGACTCTGTCTTAGGAGAAGATTCACCAAGTTCACTTAACTCAAAGGAAGCAAATTTTCCAATCAACATGTCTCTTGTCACATTTGTTACTATCCTGAGAACTTCAATAGCATGAGCTTTTGTTTTGTAAGAAGTAGGCACAAATCTAAGTATTTTAGCCACAATCTCATCTTCTTCCAAGGTTCCACTAGCACATCTAATGTCCATCACTAATTCATTTACCTTTTGCGAGAAAGAAAAGATGTTTTCATCTTCACTCATCTTCATGTTCTCCCACTTTCCTTTTAGACTTTGCAACTTAGCAAATTTCACTAGTGCATCTCCTTCATACAATGTTTCCAATTTTATCCAAATCTCATGTGCAGTCTTTAAACCTATCACATTTTTCATCTCTGAATCTGTCAAATCACTTAGCAATGCTTCTATAGCCCTGGTATTAGTTTCTACTTCTTTGATCTCATCAGCAGTAGAGGGACCATTTTGAAGAATTGTATATGCATTCTTTGTAATCTTCCAGAAAGGCTCACCAATGCACTTCAAATGACACTCCATTTTGACTTTCCATAGAGAGTAGTTTGTACCATCAAATATAGGACTATCTTTCTTGTATGATGCCATATCAAATCACCTCAAGTTGTTAGACTTCTTTAGAGGAACTAGCTCTGATACCAATTGTTGGAAAAACAAGGATAGACAACTGAGAGTGGGGGGGTCAATTAGTTATTACAAAAATTAAGCTTATTCAACCTTAAACAACTTTTAATCATAAATTTGATAATTAATAGTGCAAGCATAAATCAACAACACATCAGAGACACATGAACACAAAGATTTTATATGTGGGAACCCTATTAGGGGAAAAACCACGGTGGATGTTAGTCCACAAGGTTATACCCTGTTAGAAGTATAATGAAATAAATGAATAGGGAATTAACATGCATTTAGGCATACTGCCTAGAGCTCACTACTCAAAGGGAAGGCTCACTTCCTTACATAAAACAATTAGATTAAATCCATTTGATGAGGTTGAACTAAGAAATTAGCTTCTACAAAAGCTTGATTATAGTTCCGATTAGGCACAGATACACTTCTTTACTCTTTGCTCAATCTTCTTCACACTCTACTCTACACTTGAATAATTGAATCTTTATTCACACATATCTTGCATATACTTCACATACACTCACAAAGCATACTTTAAAATGAGTAAATAGTCTCTCTTATATATCCACTACATAGATTTAGATGAACAACTCTGTCGGCCACAAATAAAGAATAAATTACAACTGTCAGCCTCAATGCATGAACAAATCTTAATGTGCACCAACCTAAGTCAGTCACAACATAATGAGGACCTAAATAAACATCCTTGAACATTCCAAACAATACAAGATTAATCCATAAGGATCAACAACACGCTACCACCATCATGTTGGCCAAGAACATGAAAGCCTTAAACACACAAGAAAAAATATTCAATCACGAACACGTCGATCAATGCGGACGTATCAAATTAATAGTGAAAGATCTAAAAACATCACTAAACACCTCAAGAATGTACACAAAAACTCACTTCACCATACTTGCAATCTCATCTTCCAGAAATACCTACTACAGTAACTGAATAACTGTAGGAGTACAAAAATTCATCACTTCCTTAATTCTTGATGCCCACCTCTAAAAATTTCAGACAATGTACTAGATAGGCTCAGCAACAAACCCTTTAATGCATGCTTTTTGATCATCAATGTACAAAACATTTCACTCTGACCTTCTCAGCTTCACTAGCTTTCTGCAATATGCTTATTACAATTTTCTCAATATCCTCGACATATGCAGCCTTTAGAATCACCAATAGTGTTGACATCAATGACAACCACATATCAGAAATGCAACCAAAACATCAAACACATCAATTGTATTTGATGGAGAAGAAGCATTTGTTGATAAACCTTGTCATCCTCTTTTGAAGATTCAAATTATTCCAAATATTCAAACTCCTACATAGTATCATGATCATAGGGTATCCTGTCTTAAAAATGAAGAGGCACATGACAATCTGAAACAAGATCATCTAGGAATGGTTGAGTATCAGGATCTCCATGTATCTCCCAAAGTTTAGCCCAGAGAGTATGAGGACACTCAAAATGATCAATAACATTCAAAGTGGCAAAATTAATATCCATTTCAATAACTCATAAGACATGATCCATTTTACAATTCCACACAAATTTATTACTATAAGTACCTAGAGGGGGGAAAATATCATACAAATGAGGCAAAAAATGAGGCCATCTGAGATGTTTTATGATTCCATCTCTCCATTGTTTGTAGTTTCCCCTTTTCAATATAATAAAAAAGGGATGAAATGAAAACCCCATAATTAACTATGACAAATCTCCAAAAATAAAAAGACATTAACCTTCAATAGCAATTAGAAACTCCTAAATATGATATATACTGCAAATGAAGTCTTCCCAAACTAACAGAACCTCTCCAAGAGTCAGGATGTCCAAGTAATCAGTCACAATGCCAAATATGCAAAATACTGAATAAATAATACTTGTGGGTGAATCTAGAAAAAGTGCATGGACACAATGAAAGAGCTCTTGAATACCTTCCAAATGAAACTTGAATCACCAAAATCGAAGAAACTGGAAGAAATTTATGAGCTCAAAAATCCAAAGGAGATATCTGACTTCAAATGGAAATAATTTATACTTGCAAAAAAATCTAGAAAAATAGCCTACATCACTGTGAAGTACATGGAACCGACTCTTCATCAATATCTTCTTTGCGGATTTTCAATAATATGGACAAAAGTTATGAAAAGATGAAAAAATAGCCAATTTGAGGCAAATGAGGGTACTAGAAAGGCTAATGAGGTGCAAAAATTTAGCACCTGGGTGCTAGGGTTTGGTCGCTCATGAGACCACAGTCTTTTTTGGTGAAAAAAATAAAGTGCTACCCCTTGGGTAGCAACGAAGTTGATCTTCGATGGTGGGAGGGTGGCATCGCTCACTGGTGCCACTGGCTGGATAGAGTGCTTGGTGCTTAGAAAAAAAGTTATCGCTGAACACAATAAATGTCAGCAAGAAATAAATGGGGTCAACAAAAGGACTAAGGGCCAACTGGGAAATAAATTCCTTGTCAATCGATGCAAATCTGCATACAACCAAATGTCAAAGGAGCCAACGTAAAAGGTTGAACGAGCCAGTGAAGAAAGTTGATAGGAGGTTTGAATCACTAGTAGAATTTGGCAAATAAATGACTACGTGACGAAAAAATTTAGTCACAACAACTAAAAATGACTAAATTCTACTGATTTTTTGCAACACAGCTATAAATGGCTAAATAAATAACTATTTTTTTGCATCTTTGAGAGAAAATCTTCCCAACCATCAATTTAGGCTTTAGCCAACACTTATGCATACAAATTTATATAAATATTATAAATGCGTAACAAAAATCAAATGATATAATTAAGACCACCATTTTCCCATGTTTTTTAACTAAGAAATAGTTTGGGAAAAAAACAAAGGTTGAAGGGTTTTGAAGATGGAGATATTTAGCAGTAATCGAAGGGATTTCCTAATGGAGGAATCTCCTACCAGTAGTGCTTCAAAGTACGGGTCTAGAATGTGGCCAAATCTATCCTTCTATCAGATAGCTCCCCACCTGAAGTATGTCTTGAGGATTTTGAGCTTTTTGTTGTGGATCGTCTCAAAGGTAAGAAAAAATTTCTTTTTTTTTAAGTTGGATGTGTACGTTATGCCTATTGGGTATTTGAAAAATTTGATGTTGGGTATTTTCATGAAGTACTATTTGGTTAGTTGAATTTTATGATGTTGGCTATTTTGTTATTGGATATCTAGGTATGTTTAAAAACTGATGCTCGGTATTTTTTTATTGGCTATTTGGGTATTTCGATGCTAGATTTTCACTTGAAATGGGTATTTAAAAGAAATGGTACTAGATATTTTTCACTATCGAGATAATGTTTTTTTTCTAAGAAAAAAATGAGGTCTCAACCTTTTTTGGTATTACATAGTTTTCTAAATTTTGATTTTGTTATCATTTTTCCCGAGCATTAAAAAAAATTCATGTTCAGTGAACCATTTTTTATTGACTATCTTGGTATTTAAAAAAAGGATGTTGGGAGTTTTCTTTATACGTGTATTTAAAAAAACTAGTATTGGGTATTTTTTTGTTGAGTTAAAATTATTTCGACAAATGGACAATGTCTCAATCTTTCTGGTATTGCAACCTCACTAATTTACTAGAGTTATGGTTTATGTTTCTACGGAGGCCTAAGGTTTGTACCCTAGTCATTCTCTTACCAATGCCTATGTTGGTATTAAAAAGCAACCTTAAATCTTGGGTCATAAAATTAGCTGTCTTGACATGGTGTGGTATGATCTTGGATTGTATCCTAGAGTGTGTGAGAAGCTTGTGTTTGATCATTAAGGTATGTAAACCTGATCAGGGAAATTTATCCAATATAAAATGGGTCTTGCTTTAATACTTCCCATAATGATTATTAGCAGATCAAATTATTATAGTTTGTGGTAACCAAGATTGTATTCAAGTATGTAACAAACTTGGTCTGTAGTTCAAGCTGTACAATTTTAAGTAACATTCATAAGGTTTAAAAAATATTGATCACTCTCTAGAATAGCCCATTAAACATGGGTTGTGCTTGAATTCACTACATAATTGATATAACACAACCACTCTACATATCAACCAAAGTTATAGGCTCTTTATTGCAGCAAGAGGTAATTGCTCTTTGATCATGCTATCATTACATCGTAACTTGTTAAACTTGAGTCAACCTAAATGCACCTAATGATGATTGACACCTAATTGTGATGCCAGTGATTTGTACATGAATTTTTCTCCTTCATTTCTATCACAACATAGCCACATTACACTTGGCCCACACATGAATGATTCTTGTGTTTGTTATAGCATGATTATTTCACATGGTTAATAGAGTTATGGATGACATAATTACAGTCACAAGAATTTTTTCCTCAATTGTGCTCATGGTGATTCTATTACTGTTACAACATAACCCTTTGGAATTATATTGCTCAAATCCTTACATTGCTTATTTTCTCTTTGGATGGATGGAAATTCAATGGCAGGTATTTGTATGTAGGTCATGCTGATCATATAAGTGCCTTCGTCACCATTACACAATAGTACATTGGAATTTCCTTTCTTGAACCTTTACTTTTTTTTTTTTATTGTTAGGGTTTCTTAGTGATTATTCCATTTCCACATGGCATATTGATAAAATAAACCAAGCAAAAAATCATTATGTTTTCAATTAACACTTGCTAACATAATTTTGGAATAAATATTTGACTGCATTAATTCGAGTGTAAAGATTTTTTTTTTTTTGCTTATAATACATTCATTGAAAGTTGTAGTAGAAATCTTCCTATGCTGAAACCTATCCTGTAAAATTTCTTTAAGCTACATTTAGGAGGCTTCATGGAATTTTTGTGATTTATACAGCTTTTGTTTTGATAGTAAATGACATCAGATTCTTTCCGAAATTGAAATGATTTATTAACTATGGTTTTATGATGATTAAATGTTTTATTTAGAAGGGATTAATATGTGACATTTTTATGTGCAGGAAGAATGATTGTGATGCAAAGTTTAGGTATGCATGGTTCAAGAGAATTTGGATTGCTATCAGTGACATAACCAAGTTGGAGAGTACCTTGAGCTGGTTTGAAACACTTCCAGGTATTTTCACTTGGAAGCAGAACTTGAGTATAGGAATACAAACACCGGTGGACTGAAACATTAGTTTCCACTTGATTACATCTTAGGAGTCAGTCGATTACTCTGGATTCCTAGTTTACCACTCTGAATATTCGATGGAGAAAGTTCCTACATTCTAAAGATAAAATCATAAATCTGTTGGTCCAATTTCATATCCAATTTGAGGTCCTGAATATTAGAAAGACAATAATTGTAGATTCTAAAGACAAAATCATAAATTTTCTCGATCCAATTTAAGGTCCAATTGTAAGGATTTTTCTTTTTAATTATACTTTCTGACATTTGGCTCGATACAAATTGTTACTTTAGAATTATTGTATTTCTTTTCTTCTAATGTTTTCAACCCTCATTTTAGGGAAGAGCTCTGAAGATGGTTCCTTCAAATGGAGACTACACTTTCTGCTATAGGTTTAGTCTATAAACACTAGAAGCTCAAGTACAATCATACTTAGAGAAAAAGTAGGAGTCATGTAATGTCGGGATACTCATTTTTGGATCTTTGGTTAATAACTTTAAATATTTGAATATGTGCACAGAGAATGTTCATGGAGGAGTGCAAACTTCCTTACAAAGAAATTACCGCAACATAGTTTGAGGTGAATTGCACTTGCTATTTTATACTAATATGGATATGTTCTAACCTATAGTTAATTTTTGTAGCATAACAAATAGGCTAAATAGTTGTTCATATACCATTGATTCTAATTCAAAATTGCTATACCTTATTCTAGGAGAAAATCACAGGGGGAGTCTATACATAAGACACCATTGTTTCAAATTCAAAATTGTTGATTCTTTCATAATTGTTTGCTTCATTTATTTGATCTAAGACAACTTGATTCTAATTCAAAATTTCTATACCTTATTCTAGGAGAAAATCACAGGGGGAGTCTATACATAAGACACCGTTGTTTCAAATTCAAAATTGTTGATTCTTTCACAATTGTTTGCTTCATTTATTTGATCTAAGACAACTTGTTGTATAGAAGATTCTCTCAAAATCACAGTAAAATCCTTTATTTCGGGAAGACTGTTCAAAATCTTCCCATCATAACGATGAATAAAAGCATCAGTCATTAACGTAAACTTTGTAAGAGTTTCATCAAATTCTAATTTTCCACTCTCTTTTCCATTCTAAATTTTATTCCCAATTTCATCCATGTAGAACTTCCTCAACTTGTAGATCTTGTTTTCAGCCATAACTTTACCAGGTGTCGAGGATAGATTCGAGTTTTTACCCAAGAAATAATTGACAAAAATCAGCCTTACCAAATACAATGTGTTGAGAATCTCTTTGAAGTTATTTTGGAAAAGAGTTCCTAAGAGTATAACGCACACTTTTGAATTAATTTTTTTGCATGAATTCCATATCTTTGATCGGCTATTTCAAGATTGATGACCTTCATCAAGAATGAGTAGAACTAGGCTCTCTAAAAGCAGTTTTCCAATACGCTTAGCCTCTTCAGGAAGGCTCACATTTGTCTCATATTGGAAGGATAAGCATATTGGAAAACTTCTTTTAGAGATCATAGGTTTGTTCGTTCTTGATGAAGGTCATCAAGCTCGAAATAGCCGATGAAAGATATGGAATTCATGCAAAAATTTTAATTCAAAACTATGCATTATACTCTCAGGAACTCTTTTCTAGAATAACTTCAAAGATATTTTCAATACATTTTATCTCGTAAGGACAAATTTTGTCAATATTTTCTTGGGTAAAAACTTGAAGCTATCCTCGACACCTGGTAAAGTTATGGCTAACAACAACATCTACAAGCTAAGGAATTTATTCATGGATGAAATTGGGAATAAAATTCAGAATGGAAAAGAGAGTGGAAAAGTAGAATTTGATGAAATTCTTGCAAAGTTCATATTAATGATTGATGCTTTTGTTCATTGTTATGATGGGAATATTCTGAACAGTCCTCTCGAAATAAAGGATTTTATTATGATTTTGAGAGCATCTTCTATATAGTAGTCTATCTTAGATCAAATAAATGAAGCAAACAATTGTGAAAGAGCCAACAATTTTGAATTTGAAAAAATGGTGTCTTATGTATAAAATCCCTCTATGATTTTCTCCTAGAATAAGGTATAGCAATTTAAAATTTGAAGCAATGGTATATGAAGAAATATTATCCTATTTGTTATGCTACAACAATTAACTACAGGTTAGAATATATCCATATCAGCATAAAATAGTAGGTGCAATTCACCTCAAACTTTGTTGTGGTAATTACTTTGTAAGGAAGTTTGCACTCCTCCATGAATATTCTCTGTGAACATCAGTATGTTGGTTATTATCTTGATCTCCTTTGTGATCAAAATAACAATGAAGTTCATTGCATAACTCATGACCGTTTTGCAATGCTATGATCTAGTGCTCTTTTACTTCTTACTCACTGTGTTCTCAATCACCATGTGCAAATGACTTAGAGGACAGATCTTTGATTTCAATGGACTTGCATAACACTTGAAGAAATTTCCATTCATGCCTTAGCATTTAACAACCATATAGGGCATATGAAACATAGCTTATTGAAATCACTGTTGACACAAAAATATTGAAGATCACCACCCTAGATTGCTAGAAAAATTCCTCCATTCCTGACACAATGCAAGGTACTTGTAGGTTTAAATTATTTCCTTTGAAAACATACCATTGTATTGATAATTTCTTGAGGACTAAGGGTCCCACTTGGAGGTAAACTAGAATAATATCGTATGCATTCATTCTTAGGTTCATATTTCAATTTTTTATATTTATATGCGACTTCTAATGAGCTTGACAAACTGCATTGTGTAAAATGAGAAGCTCCTTCAGCCACTTGTGTTTTTTCCTAAAGTTTATGGCATGGAAGAATTTGTAGCACTGTCTTCCAACATTGAAATCACTAACCTTCAAAACAAAGATACTAGGACTGTCCCTTCAACATTTGTGAAGTCACTACCTTAATCAAATTGGTCACTATCATTTCATCATCTTTGTTTGGAATTTTACTATACTATGATAGTCCTCTCACAATGACCACCATATCATGATTGTGAAATTTTGAACCCATCACTTGGACAATCAAAACTTCCACCTCACATCCACAAGAATTAGATACACTGAGAATGCACAGTCCCAAGTAAGTGTATCAAACTTGGCAATCCTTGTTTTTTTTTTAATATTGTAGTTACAGGGTATGTGCAGGATCATGATGGGCCAAAAAGTGGTGATATCTAATTGATATGATGGCCTATGTGGCTGACAACTTTTTTTTTACCCAAAATTGATGAAACGAAAATGGTTTTTAAAGGAGATTCTCAGCTTTCCACCAATATAGATTATGCTTTACTTTGAATTTAATAAATAATTATTATTCATTTTCTATTTGAATTATGACTAAAGTCTTGATTGATAGGCCGATTGAAAAATATCTATAGCTTTCAAACGGTATCACATTTTTTGAATCTGAAACATGCGTCACATTCTATGATTCACATACTATAGGATTTTAAAAAAAAAATGAATTTCATGAAGTTTTGACCAAGTTAAGGTGGTTAGACATACGAGTTTTTATATTTTTTAAATTTTGTAATAAAAAATTCATAATTAATTATTTACTTGGAAATAAATTACAAAAAAAAATGCATCACATTGGGACATGAATCCCCTACTTATATCTAAAATATTATCATTTTATTATGGTTAGGGTGGTCAGACAGACACCTACTTCTTATTTTTTCCTTGAAATTTAAGTACTACTGCATTGAAATTTCAATTTTTCACCAAATAGATTTAAAAAATAAATAAATAAATCTAGTAGTTTAGAAACTACATTCAATTTTCTATAGATTCTATTCTTACATATTTTTTAAAATAATATAGATAACTTATTCAAATTTTTACGTCAAGTTGCCTAACTCTGATTTTCTGAATTTTATTGCCACTTAAGGGCTTGTTTTTTCCATGATGATCCTAAACATACCCTACAAGTGACCTTCTAGACATACATGAACATGTGGAAGCATAGACAATGCAGGCAAAATGTTTCAAAAAATTCTTCAAAGAAATGTGATATCATGGATACCTGCTCTCCCGCAAGCACTTCAAGTCATGCCTACGGTGATGCAGGGCTTCCTTGCATCACCACAGGCATGACTTGAAGTGCTTGCGGGAGAGCAGGTACCCATGATATCACATTTATTTGAGGCATTTTTGAAACAATTCACTTTCTTTGTCTATGCTTCCACATTTTCATGTATGTCTACTAGGGCACTTGTAACTACAATATATGACAAAAAATCCCTGTTGTTATGCTTTGATGGATTTCCCATGATCAAGATCTATATAAAAGGTTAGTTTGTATAGTGGGTGGTTAGGTGTTGTATAGTGTTATATAATTTTAAGCTTTTCCTTTTTTTGATTTTTAAATAACAGTCTTATCTTTGGGCCATGATTTCTACTGTAATCTCTCTTTTTGTTGTCTTTTTAGTAGTGCTTGATTTATAGATTGCAATTGTTGGAAGCTATGCCACAACGTCCTTATATATTTGTGATTTAAACCTTAATTACAGGGCTAAAAGAGCCATATATTTACACCTTATTAATTTTGAATTGGTTTAGTGGGAAGTCTCGCATGCCCTATTTACCAAAGTGACTTGAGTCTAATACATTTGTATTTGTTTTGGATAATTTATGGCATTTACCTGTTGGAATTATGTGCCTCAAATTAAATGGTGGATCCCCAAATTGGTCATCATCAAATTAGATTACACCAAGTGATGAGTTTAGGCCTTTACCGCCTTCTTGCGACATCTCATTAAGTGACTAGTGGTGGAGCAGTACTTATCACTACCCCGCAGAGGTGTTAGATTGATCTTATGGTAGTGCGGTGTTACCACCACCCCACGATGTTATCGCCACCCCGTGGTGCTTCGATGTTGACTACTACGATATAGAGGTGGTTACCGCTACCCTGCAGTGATGATCGAAGGTATCCTGTGGTGGTGTGGTAGAGTCATTGCCACACCACGATGGTGTATGAGGCTTGGTGTGGTAGAGTGGAAAATATCACCATACCGCGATGGGCTAGTTTGTGTATAGCGATGTAGCGGTGGATGGTGGATGACTAGATGTATTTGGCGGGACAGTGAGTTATTGACAATTAAACGGTTAATGATGCAATGGAATCTACAAAGATGGTTGTTATGCAGTAAGATTTTACTTATTTCTTTTAGTATTTTAATTTTATTCTTTTGTTTTAATAATTTATTTCCTATTGGTCTCCATTATGTTGGCTTTGATGACTTGTAATGAGTATTCTCTTGGCTTTGAAATAACTTCCTCATCCAAAGTTCCAATTCAAATAGAGGCAGGAAGGACGCTTTCAAAGGTTGAAGAGTTGGGATTTACACCCACTGGTTGCATTTTCTTAAAATTTTCTAAGGAATTTTTAGAAAAACCCATTTTGAACATATCCTTCAATCATGACACTCCATGATATCACATTTCTTTGAGGCATTTTTTGAAACAATTCGCTTGCCTTGTCTATGCTTCCACATTTTCATGTATGTCTAGCAGGGCACTTGTAACTACAACATATGACAAAAAAATCCTTGTTGTTATGCTTTGATGGATGTTCCTTTGTTATTACTGTATACCTGATGTAGTGCACATTATTATAGTGCAGGCCTATTTTTCAGATTATTTCATTTAGCATCACTAATATTCTCCACAAGAGCATCGTTCCTATTTAAAATGATGGAAATGGTTTAGATCTCTCAGAACAATTTCTCTTGCAACAATCTTGGAGATGAATTTAGATGCAGTGTGAAAATGAAAACATACTCGAATGTTCTTAACAAATCTAATAGTTGTACCAGGGGCCATGTTTAACAAAGCAAATGCAATTGCTAAATTTTCACTGTGGTGGCAGATAAATGATTCTTTTTTCTTCTATTCCATAGCATTAAGTAAAAGTCTTGAATCTAGAAATACCCTAGTGCCTTCATTTTCCAAGCCAATTTATCCAATTTTGCATAGCTCTCCCATGTTTGTGGATGTGATTTGTCTCCTATAATTTTTTAATTGATTTATCTTTCTGCTATGTTTGGACTTACTTTAATTTATAAACTTGCAATATACAATGCACTTTTATTCTTTCTGAATTGAGACTAATAGTAATTTTGTTGGTTGTATTGAGGCATAGCTTCATTAATGGTGGAAAAGGCAGCACCCTGTTGCTCATATTAGATGGAACCTTGCATATAAAGGAGGAAAGATTCTAGTTGCTCAGGTTATTGTTGACTACATTGAAGGAGAGAGCTTCATATATGGAACATGATCAACATTCTCCTTCTTGGATTCTACAAGTTACAACTTGCTCCAAGAAGATTTCCCATGTTTTAGAAGTTTAAAGAGATGAAAGGGGCATGTTCTCGCATTGAAGGGCTCCAAGCATGTGTTTCCATCATTGTAATTTTTTTTTGGAGAAGTTTCTTTCTTGTCATTTATGTGCATTGTAACAAATTTTTAGACTTGTGACTGAAAATAAAAATTGTAATACTCTATTTCTAAGCTGTAACTAGAACACCTTTCTTTTATTAATAAAGTTCAATGATTTTTCCTTCTCAATGGCTGTCTTATTGTGTGTAATTGATGAGTATTTCTATGTTTTATGTTTAAATCCTCAAATATCACTCAATTAAAATGACTAAATATACTACTAATTGACATCAATTAATAATTAAATTGACTAAATATAATACCAATTGAGAGAAATCAATGAACGGTGAATAAATATGACTAAATATACTACCAAATTGATAAAAAATGATGACTAAAATTAATGAATAAATACACTACCAATGGACAGAGATTAGTGAATAAAAATTATTAAATAAGTGAGTAGATTATAGCAATCAATGACTAAATTAATGATGAAATATATCAGTGAATAAAAAGTGACTAAATAAGTGACCAGATTACATCAATCAATGACTAAATCGATGACAAAATATACTACCAAATTGATCAATCAAAACAACCAATAAATGACTAAAAATGGTTTAGTGATCAATCTGGCCGCGTTATAAATGACTAGTAATAAACTACTAATGGTCATGTGACCATGTTTAGTCATTTATAAGTAGTTTTTAGTAGTTTTTCCCATCATATATTGTTGTTTTTGTACTAGTGTTTATAGATTGTGTTGCAAAGCGACGTTGGACAGTAATCTCAAAAATTGGTACAAGTCTCTTTCTTTGGTATTAAAACCACAAAGGTATTGTTAATTTCTTTAAGAAAATTATTTTTTCACCTAAAATCCTCCACTACTTCTCAAACCTATTTTTCTAGAAAGTGCTAGTATTTATGATAGAAGAAGGAAAAAATTTATTTGGTCCTGGTGATTTCTTTGGGTGTAATTGGAAGGCAACACTCTTTACTTCTTCTATTGTGAAAGGTGTTGTAAGAACATCATTCTACTGTTGAGATATTAACTTTGGGATATTTCTAAGGATTTCCCCATTATTTGATGATTCTACCACACCATCTAGGGCTAGAAGTTGTTTAGAGAACATAACTGCTTCCTCTTGTATTTTCTCAAATTCCTCAATTGTCCTGCTATCAAAATATTGGATTGTCGAGATCCTTTTTATGAGCTCTTTTTATTTTAGATATGTTATGATTTTTTTTTGTATTTGCATCTCCTTCACATAACCACACCTCCCATGATTTGGTATGCCAATATTCTTCTTCCCTGGCTAGGATCTCATTGTATTCTATGATGATTAGTTTTTCCTTCTTATAATTTTCTTGAAAATTTCCATCTTTCATTACTTTTTTATTCAATTCTATTTTCAATTCTACTTTTAATCTTTCTTTTTTAGCAAATATGTTTTTGAAAACCGTTCGATTCCATTCTTGTAATTTTATTTTGATATGCTTAATTTTATTAATGAATATGAACCTTTTTGTTCCTACACACTTTGGTGCTTCATTCCACCATTGTTCAATTAGATCAACCAATTCTCCCTTTCTAAATCACATATTTTCCACTTTAAAGGAACTCTTTTGGTGATTTTTTTTAGTGTAATTTCCATTTTGATGGGAGATGATCAGAGCTAGCTAAAGGAAGAATTCATGCTTCTAGACTGAAGTTTATTTCCAACCAGTCTTGTGAGTAAACAAATCTATCCAATTTATATCTAATTCAACATACACCATCCCGCTTGTTTCACCATGTATATGAGCCATTCTTTGTTTGAGCATCTATTAGATCATTTTTGGTTAAGAATCATTTAAGCTCATTCATGGAAGATGGTGCTTTACCATTTCCACCAAATTTTTGCTCTTCCCTGAGTACTGCATTGAAATCTCCACCCAAAATAACCCTTCACTTTCTGATGGTGGATAGTTTCTGAGTTTTAATATTTCCCATAATTTTTCCTTATCTTGATTTCTAGTTGGGCCATATATATTGAAAAAAGTGAATTTGAGATTGCACTTTAGACTTGAGACATCACACATTATCCAATTTTTTTCCTTCTCAATTATATTCATCACAAAATTATTGCTTCACCACACGATTCCAAGACCTCTTGTTGCATCGTATGCCTTTGAATATGATTCCTCCCATGCTCCAAGATGGATGATTCAACTGCCTTCTTATTCTAACTTAGTTTCTTGAATTTGTATTATATCCGATTCTTCTCTTTCAATTTGACATTTTATTAAGTTCATTTTATTAGAGGCATTTAGGCCCCTAACATTCCATGTTAGTATTTTCATGGATCCCTGAGGAGGGAGTGCTCTCCTCCCTTTGTTTCCTATAAGAAATTTTTGATTCTTTTGATTCCCTTCTCCTAGGAAAAATTCTTACCGCCTTTGTTTATTTGTTTTTCTACCTTTCTTTCTCTTTTCTTTTTTGATGGGTTTGAGAAATTGGGTTGCTACGTGAGAGATACTTCTTGTATCTATAATATCTAATTCATCATATTTCTCTTAATTTTTCTTTAAGAGATAATTTATTTGTTTTCTTTAGGCTTCTGTTTAAAGTGATTAATACTTGTTATGAGATTTGGTTTAGAGTTGATATCTTCTTTCCTTACTTTGCTTTCCAATTTGGTTTCACTCTACCTAATGCTCGATTCTTTATTCTCTTTAAGAATGTTCATTGTTATATTCTACTTTTTAGGGATTCCTATTTTAGTGTTACCCTATGTTCTTTCGTTGGTTTCCCCTAATGGTTAAATAATATTTAATTATTTAATTATTATGAAATGTCATATTCTACTATTAATTAATTGATTTTACATTATTTAATTAATTCATCTTAATTTACCCTTCATCACTAATTAAATATAAATCATATTTATTTAATTATGTCCTAATTCCCATTTATCCATTTAATTAAATGTGAGCTAATTTCCAATATCAAATAATTTTCATTTTCTATCTCTTCAATCAACTAATTCTTCAAATTGGAAACATCTAATATTCTTCATAATTAAATAAATATATTTTTTATTTATTTAATTAATCACATGAGTGCAAATAAATAAATTTTATCTATTTATTAAACTTGCCTTCTCTTTTCAATCTTTTCATCTTTTTTCTCTTTCATCTTTCTTCCTAAATAAATGAAATTATTTATTTTATTTATTTAGCTCATTTGCACATGCAATATTAATTAATTATTATCCTCAAATCTTTCCATCTTTTTTTTTTTTCATCTTTCTTCAATTTTATAATCTAAATCTTTTCTAATTCTTCAACTTTCCTCTATATTAGAAAAATATTCAGTCAACAAAGCATGAAATTAGAAATTTCATGTGCACCATTATCCACCATTTTAATTAGATAATTCAATATTATCTTTTCTTCAATTAAAATGGTAACTTTCCCATTCTTTCTCATAATCTCATCCATTCATTTTTCCTTTCAATCTTGATCATCGCCTTTTTTCTTATCAAATCTTCTATAAAATCAGCCTTCTTTCTCATTTCAAGGATAACCATGAATTATATCATTTTGCAATCATTGCGATCATATCATATTATTGAGCTTGAAGCAAAGAAGTACATACCAAATCTGAGAGCAAAGAAAGACAAAGGAATACTGGGCAGGTGCATGGAAATGGGTAGCAATTCTGTGGACACCCTCAAAAAAAAAAGTTGAAAACCATAACGCAAGCACGTTATAACATGCTTGAGTTATGTCTTTCGTTAAACCTAGGCAAGGTCTCAGTGGCTACAACTACAAAGACATAACATGAGTGTGTTATAATGCACTCGTGTTATCAACTGTTAAAAGCAAAAAAAAAAATGCAAATCTCTCATTTGCATTTCGACTGGTTTTTTTGTTGCACCCGTGGCCAAAAACCCCAAAATATCGTGCTCACTTTCTAGGAGGATAATTTCTTCACCAAGGATCCGTATTTATTCACACCGATGGCGTCACGATCAGGAGGAGCTGTAAGAGGTAAAGATTCTATGGTTTTTATTTTGAATTTGTTAGTTTTAAGTTGAATTTGATATCTATTTGTTTGAATTTTAATGAGATGTAAATCAACCTGCAAACCCTCAAAATCCTCAACAGGAGGACCAACCAAATCCTCAAGGTCAAAATCAACCACAACATCAACCTCCTCCACCAATCACTCAACCCCCTCCTGGCACTCAACAAAATTTAATGAGTGAAATTGAGAACAACAAAAAACAAATTGAGGATTTGATCAATAGGTTGAGTGATCCAAATGGTTCGACCACATAAAGAATGACCCTAGCAAATTCATTGAAAGATATGTTAACAAACGTAGATTCAATTAGCAAACAAATAACTGGATGGGAAGATAGGAGGCAGGCAGCTAGGGACTATTATGTAAATAAACTATCATACAAGGATGTGAAAGATTTAAAAATTACAAAAGGTGATTTGTGCTCATTATTCACCGACCCACGCACAAATCAAAATCTTACCCTCAATGCGAAGAGGTTTCTTATCCATTGGTACCACAACCAATAAATGAAGGAGTGGTTTTATGATAAGTGGTACATGGTCTTCGATTACCCACCGTGCAACAATTGTGAGGTCCCACAATATTTCCTTAGGAAACTATACAGTGAGCTCATATTGAACAAAATCCCAAATTATTTTGATATGAGGGATTTCCAGGGGAGAGCTGGGGGGTTAGCTTAGGAAAGACCTGGTGCACAGCCGGATCCTATGTGGCAAGGTAGATGAGCTCTCACTAGGCCACCTCATGAGCACATTGTTATGCCTTCTGTCATGAAGGAAAGTGCTAATGTAGAGACATTGTAGGCAATCAACACTTTGACCTAGAGTGTCATCCATCATACTAGCCCTATTCTACAACTCCATCCAAGGGAGTCTTCTATTGGTGGCCTTCGAACACATGTGTGTCAATCTTGCGGGGCTACTTGTTCACATGACCCCATCGACTCTCAGGAGACTGGTACACAGGATCCGTCTGTAGCTATGGAGATGGAGAGGGCAGCTGACATTTTGCATGAGGCATATGGCATTGATAGTCAGGTAAAAGTTAGTGCATGTGTTCATTGAATTTAATTTATTAAATTTCAATTTTGAAATGCAAGATTAACTAAAAATGTTTTATGATTTTAATAAAGTTGCAGGGTCACAGTGTTGAGACTGGATACACCGGCCCCCCACCAACCTATTTTTGCAGTACACCTATCGCTAGGCTATGTAACTAGTAAACAATTATAAGTTGATTGCATATTAATGGCATTGTTTTAGGAATGGTAATTTAATATGCAATTTTGGATGTTGAACAGACTAATATTGGAGATTTTGATGGAACACTTCCTAGTGGTGGTGGATTTACTCAAACCTTCACGCAAGTGATAGAATAAAGAGTTTAACTAATGAATCAAGTACTTAATAGAGTTGTGTAGTTTATACATACACATCATTGATTACGTTGAATAATTTGTTGTTTTATTTTCAGTTGTTGCGAGACGATACACCTCCGAATGTGATGAGGGCAATGGATATTGGTGTGACATCTGCTATACAATCCTCGATGGCTCTAACAGAAGAGGTATGAGGAAAATTAGTAAATTTTAGTTTACATTTTTTGTTATAGATGTTAGTTAGTGAAAAATCAAACCATTATTGATTCACATAGTTTTTGTCTATTTGTATGGTTTATATAGGGCTTGAGCATGCCTGAGCATGGGCGTGAGGATATTTTCCTCATGGAGAGAGATCGTGAGATGGCTGTAAGTGATTATTTTATCAAATATATCATTTTTTATAATGTAATTTCTATATATTCATGTCTTTAATTCTTATTGTAATAGTTAAAACTTCACCATGAACTAAGTCCTAGGAGGAGTAGCAGGAGCACTCCACGAGCACAACAAAAATGAGTGATAGACCTATCGCCATCCGAGTGAAAAGGAAAGGGAAAAATTTTATTTCCTGCGCATGGAGAGCAATGACTTTTGATTCCAGAGTCCTTTATTGTATGCCTGCATGGCAGTTTTGTACATATTTTTTATTAGACATATTTGACATTGTATGCCTAGATGGCATTCTCGTAAGCCTATATGGCTATTTTGTACATATATTTCATACTTGTATCGACATATATTTATGTATTCCTACATGGCTATTTGGTTAATACAAATATCTTTTATCTATGCATGTCCATATTTGCATTCTAAATTGATGGTTCAATAGATATGAGTTATGTATATTCAAGTGTATACTTTACAACTTACGTGTATACTTTGTGACTTACGTGCATTCGAGTGTATACTTTGTGGCTTACATGTTTTCATGCATATACCTTGTATTCGTGCATATACTTTTTTTTAATTTGTGTATACTATGTATTCATGTGTATACTTATTGAGGCTTACGTGTTTTTGAGTACTTGTACTTCCCTTATTGACATGTACATGTTTGACTTATTCACTTGTATAATTATTAATTGGTTAGCCCTAGCATTGATCTATGTCATCCTCAATGCATGATCCTTGAGATGGAGTAAGTACACCCTCAAGGTCAAAAGGAGTTTCACATGCATTCTTCGTAGGCTCATTTTGGTAGTGAAACCAAAAACCTCTTGCATCATTGAAATGATTTTTTTTTCCTTTATAGTAGGTCTGAAGCCATTATCATTCTCCATCAGTTCTTCATGTATCCACTCCCCATTAATGGTTGTCTCATGACCTTCATGAAACCAAGCACTTATCTCATTTGTGATAGAATAAATGTATGAAGATTTATCTTCCTCCTTCTAAACCATTCATTATCATGAGAGATGGGTTCTTGTGAACCACTACTGATGAATCATGGGTCAATGAGTTTGACTTGTAAAACTACACGATTGAATCCTGATAGCAATATCACAATATTTATATATCTAAATGTGTTATTTCTTTTAGCTAAAATTTGTGCTTATACTTATGTGATTGATGTATGTTTGTGTATGGGATCATAGTAATTTCTATTTGATGATGTTATTGTGTCTTTAAGGTTTATTTATTAAAGGGTGCATGAAACAAGTTTTAAATCCTTACAAATTTTTGAATTTATTAGGTTTTTCTATTTGTCGAGTCTGGGCTCCGAGCCTGAGTCCAAGTCAAAAAATGGCTTGTCAAGTCTGAGGTGAGTCCTAGTCTTGTAACACTGGTGTGAACACATCGAAGAATAATGTCTATGTCAATGAAGACAGAACCCATCCTTGTTTCCAAACAAACCATGGTATAGATATGGTTGGTCGAGATAAAAAATCACTCTCTTGGATAGTTCGAACCATAATCTTTCATGGCTACACTCACACCTTCATTATGTGTGTTCTTGATCCTACTGAAGAAATGGTGGAACATGTTGTAGACCAAATATTGCAACCCTAAGTCCACAAGAAGGTTACTTGTCCTGATTTCCGCAAATGCCTTTAAGATGTTTATCCTTCTTGAGTAATGTGAACTATTGATTTTATCTAGATCTTTGAAACTATCTGCAATCATGTGCAATACTGTAGAAGCTGGAGCTATATCTAATACTACAAATGACTACTCAATGGAATCCTTATAGCAATATCACAATTTGACACATTGTAGAAAATACCTCCTACTTATCAATTGATGAGCTAAAGGGGCTCTATAATGAATGTTTCATAAGGCACAACATTTGCTGAAGGTTTTGCAAATGGGTTGCAAGCTAAGCGGGCTTAACCTTGGGGAAAATACTTCGTGGTTAAGCGCTTGAGCTGGAGTATACTAGAATGGGTGACCTCCTGGGAAGGCCTAGTGCCTCACCTCTATGAGCATTACTAAGATGCAATGAGTGCTAAGTGGGCCATTCAATATCATTTCAAATTTGTTGCTTTAAGCAACTTACAAATTTGCAACTTAAGACTCCTCCAACCTAAGGGATCGATCCAGTGGAACATAGCTCGGAGTGATTCCACGTGTTTTGGTGTAAAAGAGGACCATGCCTAGCATAAACATACCTATTTGGATGTGTTGGAATAGTCCACTTCATCACAAAAGTTGCAGAACGAAAGCTGCACCACTCTGCAACTTTGCATTGCTTGCATTTGATGCTTTTTCCATCAAGTGAAAATCCACCACCACTGAAAAACCACTTTGAGATAGCCAAAACTGAGAGAGGTTTTTCTAGACAGGCTCAACATGATCCTATAAGATTAGATGAGAAGTTTCTAAGCATCACAACATCTAAGTAATAGCATGCTGAAGTTTGCATCTATTTTGCACTTTGGACCCTTAAGGGATCAATATGATGGAACATAGCTCAGAGCGATTCCACATGTTTCGGTGTGAAAGAGGACCATGCCTAGCATATATATACCTATTCAGATGTGTTGGAACAATCCACTTGGTCACACGAGTTGCAGAGTGAAAGTTGCACCACTTTGCAACTTTGCACAGCTTGAATTTGACACCTTTTCCATCATGTGAAAATCCGCCGCCACGAGAAAACCACTCCAAGATAGCCAAAACCAAGAGAGGCTTTCCTAGAGGGGTCCAACACCTTTCTATAGAATTAGACGAGAATTTTCTAAGTGTCACAATATCTGAGTAATAACATGATGAAGTTTGCAGCTATTTTACACTTTGGATCCTTACGGGATCGTTTCGATTGAACGTAGCTCAGAGCGATTCCACGTGTTTCAGTTCAAAAAAAGACCATTCCTAGTGTAAAAATACCTATTCGAATGAGTTGGAGTAGTTAGTTTGGTCACACAAGTTGCAGAGCGAAATTTGCACCACTTTGCAACTTTGCACTGCTTGAATTTGACACTTTTTCCATCAATTGAAAATTCGCTGCCACAAGAAAACCACTCCAAGATAGTCAAAACCGAGAGAGGTTTTTCTAGAGGTGCCCAATGCCTTTCTGTAGGACTAGATGAGAAGTTTCTTAGTGTCATGGTATCTGAGTACTAGCATGTTGAAGTTTGCAGCCATTTTGCACTTTGGACCCTTAAGGGATCGATCCGGTGGAACATAGCTCAGAGCGATTTTACGTGTTTCAGTGTGAAAAAAGACCATGCCTAGCATAAAAATACCTATTCAGATGTGTTGGAGCAGTTATTTTTGTCACACAAGTTGCAAAACGAAAGTTGCACCACTTTGCAACTTTGCACTGCTTGAATTTGACACTTTTTCCATCAAGTGAAAATCCGCCGCCACGAGAAAACCACCCCAAGATAGCCAAAACTGAGAGAGTTTTTTCTAAAGGGGCCCAACTCCTTTCTGTGGGATCAAATGAAAAGTTTCTAAGTGTTACGGTATCCGAGTACTAGCATGCTGAAGTTTGCAGCCATTTTGCACTCTGGACCCTTAAGGGATCAATCCGGTGGAACATAGCTTAGAGCGATTCTAAGTGTTTTAGTAAGAAAAAATACTATGCCTAGCATAAAAATACATATTCAGACATGTTGGAATAGTCCACTTGGTCACATGAGTTGCAAAGCTAAAGTTGCACCACTTTGCAACTTTGCACTACTTGAATTTTGACACTTTTAGCATCAAGTGAAAATCCGTCGCCATGAGAAAACCACTCCAAGATAGCCAAAAATGAGAGGTTTTTCTAGAGGGGCCAAACACCTTTCTGTAGGATCAAACGAGAAGTTTATAAGTGTCACGGTATCTGAGTACTAGCATGCTAAAGTTTGCAGCCATTTTGTACTTTGGACCCTTAAGGGATCGATCCGGTGGAACATAGCTCGGAGCGATTCTACGTGTTTCAGTGTGAAAAAATACCATGCCTAGCATAAAAATACCTATTTATATGTGTTGGAACAGTCCGCTTGGTCACACGAGTTGCAGAGCGAAAGTTGCACCACTTTGCAACTTTGCACTGCTTGAATTTGACATATTTTCCATCAAGTGAAAATGCACCGCCACGAGAAAACCACTACAAGATAGCCAAAACCGAGAGAGGTTTTTCTAGAGGGGCCCAATGCCTTTCTGTAAGATTAGACGAGAAGTTTCTAAGTATCACGGTATTCAAGTAATAGCATGTTGAAGTTTGCATCCATTTTGCACTTTGGACCCTTAAGGGATCGTTCCGGTTGAATGTAGCTCGGAGCGATTCCACGTGTTTCAGTGTGAAAAAAGACCATTCCTAGCATAAAAATACCTATTCAGATGCATTGGAGCAGTTAGTTTGGTCACATAAGTTGCAAAGCAAAATTTGCACCACTTTGCAACTTTGCACTGCTTGAATTTGACACTTTTTCCATCAAGTGAAAATTTGCCGCCACGAGAAAACCTCTCCAAGATAGCCAAAACTAAGAGAGGTTTTTCTAGAGGGGCCTAATTCCTTTCTATAGGATTAGATGAGAATTTTCTAACTATCAGGGTATCTGAGTACTAGCATGTTGAAGTTTGCAGCCATTTTGCACTTTGGACCCTTAAGGGATCAATCCGGTGGAACATAGCTCGGAGCGATTCTATGTGTTTCGGTGCAAAAGAGGACCATGCCTAACGTAAACATACCTATTCTGGCCTATTGGAATAGTTCGCTTGGTCACACGAGTTGTAGAAAAATGTGTACAAATTGTTTACATGACCTTTATATGACCTTTTTCACATTGTTTACATTTCAAAATTCAAAGTTTGCAAATTTTCCTACTCAAGGCATTTACAGAACAAGGTGCTACTACACCAAACATGAAATCCAACCTTACAATATTTGAGTATATCTCATTATGTAATTAAATCTTATTACAATTCCTCTGGCACTTCGTTCTCTTAGATCTTTTACAATGTCACTCATACATTCAAGATTCTCTTTAAATATCTACATCATAGGTGCTCATTATGAGGTTAACATCAAATGAGTAACTTGAGATTCCCTCGCTAAGCTTCACATGCTCTCTTATAATGGCTTGAAATCAAAATTGAGATTCATCAAAATCATCAAAATAAGTATGTTGCATTGCTTTTTTGGCTGAGATTCTCGCTAATGGCTCTTAAATCAGCATTTTCTGCAACGAAAGATCAATCAACCCTTAATAGTTTACTTACAAATATGCAAAGTAAAAGAGAAAAAGAAAGAGCATCCTAAATGGAAATGAAATAAAAATAGATGGAAGGCACTTACAGATGTTGCATGTAGGCATCAAAATAAGGACGTTGCATTACTTTTATGGTTGACATTCTCTTGGATGGCTCATATATCTGCATATTTTGCAAGGGGACACCAATCACTGTAAAAGAAGATGATAGCATTGGCATAAACAAAATTAATGTGCATACAAGTATAAATTAATAAGAACCAATGTGCATATACTTACAAATTAATCCAACGAACCATCCGGGTCTGCTCTACTCTTTATTTTGTCAAGTATTGCCTCATGGTTAGACTCACAAACCTTCCATAACGTCTTGTTCAAAGGTCTACCCCCATATTTGGTCAAATCAACATTGGATGCCATGACAAGGTTCGAGTAATGAAAAATCTTATGATGCATGTCAAAGTCCTGAAATAGCCAATGTTTAACACTTGAATGTGGGTACATTCTAAGCCATGTTCCAGTAACCACTACTGAGCCTGTAGGGTATTCGATGTTTTCTCCATCTATAACTGGGTCCTCCAATTTCTTTTTGGTCTCAACACAATGACACAAGTAATAGTTTGTTCCCTCTTCATTGTCTTCATTTGCAATAACTACATAAACATGCACTGCATTGATATGTGCAAAAAATATCTTGAAATTTGTCAACATTATGAATACAGTATGAAGTAAGATCTAACGATATGGAATTTCAACAATTAAGAAAGTAGATATATCACCTCATTGAACTAGATATGATATGTGGTCAAAGTCGACTGATGATTCTATCTGTGTTAGTTCCAATGCCGTCGGAGGGCAATACATGTGAAGTGGGCTAAGATAACTTGTGAACCATTTGTCAACCCACTCCCCTGACTCACAATCATTCCAGTCTTGCATTGTACATGAAGAACAAAAGCATGCCATCTTTCGTGAATCAATACTCCATGAACCTATATTTGAGCTAAGGAAAGAGTGTACCTCACTCAATCCTATTAGTGTACAATAGTCTTCATATGGTGCAATGTTAGTATCATCCATCAACCAAAAAAATCTACCAACTGAAGACGTACCTTCATCACCTGGACCCATCAAAGCATTACACCACTCGACGATTGATTTTGCATCTGTCAACTTTGCACTGTCTTTATACTTTAACTCTTCTTGTGCTAATGCTCTTTTCGTGCATGCTCCTGCACCATCATACTCCCCCTTTCCATGTCCAGCCTCAAAAAAGTTCCACATATGTTGAACACCTATAATGACATGCATCCTGCACAACCAGTAGAACATTCGCGAGTTCTTGAGCTGTGTTGTACAGTTACCAGATCATATTATATGTTGATTGTATTCTATGGCCCTCTAAGCCAAACCACTATAGAACATCTGGAAGCAACCTTGCACGAACTCTGGAGAATGTGTGCGATCATCACTAATGTAAAAGTGGTACTCCCTCAATACCTTCCTTTGCTCATCTGTACTATCAGATGCATGAATGAATGCTATGTGCACAAATATCGAAACTTGTGTGGAGTTGTAATATTGTGACTGCACCTCATGTTGTGGCTGTAGAGTGTAGTTCTCTACAAAGTCAACCATGGATACTATGCTTCCAACTAGAAAGGTGTCCTTACATAGCTTGAACTACATGTCCAACCATCGGGCTCTATGGGTATGCATTGCATACTCAGACAGTATACTATCACGAAATGTGGTCATAAATTTGTACATTGGAATCTTCTCAATAACCAAATCACAACTTTTTTCTTGAGACCCATCTTTTGTAGCATATAACACTGTTTCATACTTCCCGAACTCTACTAGTTGTTGTCCCACCTCATCTGTGATTTCCATACATTGACATACTAGCATACGTTGGAAGCCACCGCAACGCTCACATGAACCCTCCAAGCATGTTGTCCTATAGAATATCTGGCCATCCTCTATTTCACATAATTTTTTTGATAAGAACTCTCTTGAAGATTTTGGTGGGGCTTCTATGCCACAATCTTGCAAAACATCATTAGTATGCAAATCTAAACACATAGAATGATAAACATCGTAATGGTTAGAAAATTAAATATGTAGTCTACAACAACAAGTAGTGCGTGTGTGATTTATCTTGACATAAAAAGGTTTAAGCAGTTCAAAAAATCTTTGAGAAATACTAATTTGAGGATAGTCATTTTCAAATTTCCAAAAAAATTGGGTTTGAGTCATATCCAAAAAATGCTTTAGATGTGGCTCACGATTCCGACTACCGATTCTCCTTCTTACCACATCCCTTTGATTCGGAGATGACCTTGTGTTATTCTTCCAATACTCTTCAATTAGTGTTCTCAAGGCTTCAACAACTCCTTTATCTTTTCGTGAAAGTCTCCCCAAGAATGCCCATAATTCATTTGTATCATTGACCTCAATTCTTTGCCGCCTTTGAATGGCTCTTGATAAAGATTTTCTACTAATTCCCATTTTTTCACTAGTCTTTTTAATAAGGCGAGCTCTCTTTGTTTGACAACCTACCAAAGTCGATGTAATGACACGTCGGGTGAAATTACTATCCTTTGAGCATGAGGTCTTACCCACACTCTCATAAGCATCCATTAGATTCTTCACAATAGTGTCTTCAATCAATGCATTCAATGTTCTCAACCCAAGAGTCTTCATGATGTTCCTATACTTTACACCCCACATCATTTCAACAAATAGTTGACATCTTGTAGTCTCATTTAGCCTTTCAAATAATCATTCCCAAATCTTATTAGCATATCTTCTACAAGTGCGTGTTGAAATCTTACCTTCCATGTGCTGCAAAATCTCATCATCAATATTAATCAAATACTTTGGCTTTCTACGCAAAATTCTTGGTGGTGTTCTCCTAGGTACGTACATCTCAACATTAGGAATTTCATCAATATTTAATTGAGGTGGGCTAGATTGCATACCTTCGATTGAGGGTGGAGAAGAAGACATACCTTGAGGTTCACATGGGAATTATGGCATACCTTCTTTGTCAATTTCGAGTGATGATGTACTCTCAACTTGGGATGTGTTGGATGGTGTCCAACAATATTCACTTGCGATAAATGGTGTCCCTCCATATTCACTTGCAGTAGATGGTGTTTGTCCATATTCACTTGTGCTAGATGGTGTCCCTCCATATTCACTTGTGCTTAATGGTGTCCCTTCATATTCACTTGTCATAGAGGGTGTGTCTCCAACCACGGTATCTAAATCTATCTTATTAGATGCTTTCGCATTCATGCTTGTTGTGCTGCCAATTCCCATTCTCTTTTTGATGGTTGAGGTTCCTCTACAATCAGTTCCAATTTCTTCTTTTCACGATATGCCACCACCCGAACTCTCTCCTTTTATTTCAAGGTTTTGTTCTCTTCGTCTGTTAGTTTCCTCTTTGTCTTTTTCTTCGGCATGGCAGATAATTTTATCTGTACCATGGTAATGAGATGAATATTAGTTCTTAAAAAAGTGTTTAAGGAGTGGTCTATGTAATGAAATTTTGACCTTGTGCAGGGTATTTTGAAGATGTTTGATGCTTTGGAATGGGAGAGGCTTGGATTTGTCTTAAAGGATGAATTTTGGTGAATGGTTCTGAATTTTTATAATTGGAAAGTGTATATAATTGTGTATATAATTTGGTAATTTAAAATGTGCATTGACAACCTAAGGTTATAATGACAAAAAAAAATGAAAGCAAGCCATAATAGAATGAAAGAAAATTTGTAAAGACTTCACATACCTTAAAAACCAGACTTTCAAATGGAGGAGTTCAACCCAATTATGTAGCCTTAGCTTCTTCTTTCTTCAAACTCCACAACAATTTGACTTGTTCAAAATCCTTTTCCCTTCCACACTTCAATTGTATATTAGTTTTCAATGGAATTCAAACTTCAATTGATATTATATGTCTTTCAATGTGGAAACTCTACTATTTCATGCAAAGGTGGTAAAAATATCATGGAAAAGGTGATGGAATGTGAAAAAGATGCTTGCACACTTCACAACATCATCAAAAAGCTATTTTTTGTCAGAGCACGCGCAAAATGAGGGGAATATGTAGAATGTGGGGCTTCAAATCATGGGTATATAGAATTTTTTAACGTTTTAGTGGAGTAAAAAAATGCGCTCATGTTATAATGTGCACGCATTATAACGTGAGCGCGTTATGTGAAATTTGGTTTTCTTAGTGTATTTTTGAGAGTATAGGAGTTTCTGAGAGAGTTGGAGGGAGAGAGGGGGAGAGTGGGAGATAGAGAGGGAGGGAGAAGGGGAGAGTGGGAGAAAGAGAGAGTGGAAGGGAGAGGAAGAGTGGGAGAGTGGAGAGAGAGAGAGTGGGAGATAGAGAGGGGAGGAGAGTGGGAGAAAGAGAGAGTGGGAGAAGGGGAGAAGCGGAGAGTGGGAGATCAAGAGAGTGGGAGAGAGTGGGAGATAGTGAGGGAGGGAGAGAGGGTGAGAGTGGGAGAAAGATAGAGTGGGAGGGAGAGAGGGGGGGAGTGGGAGATAGAGTGGGAGGGAGAGAGGGGGGGAGTGGGAGATAGAGTGGGAGGGATAGAGGGGGAGAGAGGGGGAGAGTGGGAGAAAGAGATAGTGGGAGAAGGGGAGAAGCGGAGAGTGGGAGACCGAGAGAGTGGGAGAGAGTGGGAGATAGAGAGGGAGGGACAGAGGGGGAGAGTGGGAGATAGAGAGGGAGGGAGAGATGGTGAGAGTGGGAGAAAGATAATCTGTCAACCCTCAACCCTCAACCCTCAACCCTTAAACCCTAATCCTTCAACCCCTATACCCTCATAATCCATTGACTCTCAACCCTCAACCCTAAACCCTTAAACCCTAATCCCTCAACCCTCAAACCTTAAACCCTAATCCATCAACCCCTATACCCTCTTAATCCATCAACCCTCAACCCTCAACCCTTAAACCATAATCCCTCAACCCATATACCCTCTTAATCCATCAACCCTTAAACCCTAATCCCTCAACCCTTAAACCCTGATCCCTCAACCCTTATACCCTCTTAATCCCAACCCTAATCTCAACCTTTAAACCCTAATCCTCAACCCTATACCCTTAATTCCTAACCTCTTAACTCTCAATTCTAAAACCCTAATCCTCAACTCCCTATAATTTCTTAATCCTCAAATCCTTAAATCCTAATCCTCAACCTCAACTCCTAAACCCTAATACTCAACCTCTATAAATTTCTTAATCTCAACTTCTGGAACCTTAAACCCTAATCCTCAAACCTATACCATCTTAGTAATCCTCAACCTTGAACCCTAATCCCTCAACTCCTATACCCTCTTAATCCCAACCTCAAACCTCCTAATCCTCAACCTCAACCCTAAAGTCCCTAATCCTCAATTCCCTATAATTCTTAACTGAACCCAACCTCAAATCCCTGTAAACTCCTAATCTCAACTCTATACCTCTTAACTTTCAATTTAACCTCAACCCTTAAAACCTAACTGTCCCCTGTAATTTCTTAACTCTCTTTTTCAACCTAAATTTAATCCTCAACCTCAACCTTAAAACCTAATCTCAAACTCCTATAGCAATTCTCTTAGAATCCTCAACCTTAAAACCCTAACTTTCAACCCTAAACTTTAATCCCTCAACCTATACCCTCTTAATCCTCAAACTTCAAAACCCTAATCCTCAACCTCAACTCTTAAACCCTAATCTCTAACTCATACCCTTAACTTGAACCTTCAACCTCAACCCTTAAATCCTAACTCAATCCTTATACCCTCTTAATCCCTCAACCCTTAAACCCTAATCCCTAGACCCCTATACCCTCTTAATCCCTCAATCCTCAACCCTTAAACCCTAATCCCTCAACCCCTATACCCTCTTAATCCCTCAACCCTCAACCCTTAAACCCTTAAACCCTAATCCCTCAACCCCTATACCTCTTAATCCTGAACCACAACCGTCAACCCTAAACTTAACCCCAACCCTCTATAATTTTAATCCTCAACCCCAGTTCTAATCCCTCAACCCTAAAACCCTAATCCCTCAATCCCTATACCCTCTTAATCCCTCAACCCTCAACCCTCAACCCTTAAACCCTAATCCCTCAATCCCTATACCCTCTTAATCCCCAACCTCAACCCCTATAAAATTTTAATCCCTCACAACCCTTTAAACTCTAATCCCCAACTCCTAAACTCTAATCCTCAATCCTATACCCTCTAATCCCAACCTCAACCATCAACTTAAACCCTAATCGCCAACCCCTATACCCTCTTGATCCCTCAACCCTTAAACCCTAATCCCTCAA